>JAGKTI010000405.1:69291-140359 GCA_018397915.1 Birgus latro
ATTGGGGGGATTTCAGCTATCAGCCCACGATGTCCGAATAGTGAGGTGTCCAGATAGTGGATGTCCGGATAGTAGAGGAATTACTGTACTTTCCTGTCCCCTTAAAGGAAGATGGTGGATTGCAGAAGTGCAACTTTGGCCTGCCGTACAGTGGGTTCACATTCTGATTAGCCGGGAGTGAAGAGACAAGTCATAACAGCTGTCAACAAATACCTTTTCCGCAACTCTTGATTCTTGACAAGCATCCCAAGAATGTCTGAGGCCAGGGACATTGCCACCAGGAATTTGCCATCCCTAATGAGCTCCATGAGCCGGCCCAACAGGGAGTCAGGCGAGTGTAGGAGATGGGGCAAGAGGCGTGGGGCGAGGATGTGGAATATGTGCGAGCCTCTGTCCATTGGTTTTCCACTGATGCCAGTGATGGTTGTGGTGTCTGTGGCTTGGTGGAGAAGTTGTTCTCTTGCCTGCAGATATGCAAGGTATATTAGTTCTTTCATCCTGTACACTGGTACTGGCTCACAGACAATGTGATAAAGTATGTGTGCAATACTTTTTGGGTTGGTATATGCCAACATTTAACCACTACTATATCCTGAACTTACAGAGTAATTTTAAGGAAAAAGAGGAACATTAAGATTTAATAAAAGACCAGTTTTATGGGTAACAGATGAAAAGTGGTATACTGAAATACCAGTAAGCAAATTTCCTGGATAGAATCTGCTATAGTTTAGCCATTACAAGCACTAAAACAATTCTGATTTCAATTTTCAGCCCGTCTCACAAGATGTATATCACAGACCTCCTTGGAACAGCTCATGCTTTATTTACCTAGCTGAATTTCCTAGTTGTAGTATAAAGGGTTTGATAATTGCTGGTGTACTCTTGTCTCCATATCTACATTTAATCAATCTGTATTTGAGCTGTGTGTTGTAATTTATGGTCTTACACTCTCAGGTTCCTATGACTTACCCTCAGCTGAATAAAATATGACATTGCTGCAATACAATGCTTGTGTTGTCCTAACTTCAAAAGAGTTGAACAGAGCATAAACAATATCTCACCTTTACGTCAAGGACAATGGCCAAGTCTAACACAGCATATAAAAATGGTAGGTGGCTGGGGTTTGGTGTTACAGCAGTTTGTGTGGCTCCCAGAGTGATGAAGTGAATGTTGCATACCCACACAACCAACTCTGATGCCAGGCTCTTGTTAATCTGTAATACAGTACTCTGCAATATCTGAGGACCTAACACTTTAACTGTGATGTGAGGGCAAAGTCTCTCTCTCTCTCAATTACACCCATTATCTCAATTTAGCAGTAATAATAATAAAAATGATAAAAAAAAAGAAAAAATTCAAGCAAACATTTAATACAAAGCTGTTCCTTACCCCAGGGCATTCCATCAACCATCCACTTCTCTGCAATATCTCCAATCCTTCCACCATATGCCGGCTCCTCAGTGGAAGGTTTGACGAGGAGCTGGAAAGTGAGGCAGGCAGAAGCTTGGTTATGTCATACTGTGGCTTCTGCAGTTCATTTTCCAAGGATGTAATGAATTCTCTCGACCTGGGTTTCCCTAACTTCTTGTACATGACCCCCAGTATCTCTGTAAGGCGTGCAGGAAGGTGTTTCTTGACTTCTGTGTCCCTAATATCAAACCCAACACTTATCGGGTCAATCGTGCAGAGGATTACGAGTTCACTTAGCTTGGGTGTCCACAGGGTGTCTAGGTATTTCGTGGCACTTGTTCCATCTTGCAGGAGGACACTTATAAAATCCAGTAATCTCACCATTACTGTACACTTTAATTTTGTTGCCTTATCAAACTCATATGGGGTGGCTGTAGTTTTCCCCGCCTTGTCTGAAGAGCTCAAAAGATAATCAGAGAGGGATGTAGTGGCAATACTTTCAGCAAACAAGCGTGAAGCAGATAATATCCTAATTTCCGGACAACCAAGGAGGTCTGAGCTCTGTGTGATGCCTTGGCTGATGAACCAACAGTAGCCATCTAGTGCAGCTTGGAGGGCCTTGAAAAAGAAAATTATGATCAGTATTCACATTAACGGAAATTATCATCATCTACTCTACATTTGTCCATAACAGGCCGACTGTAGGGTTGGACCTTCTGCTTGGAGAGAATGACAGTCAGAATGAACCCTTCTCCATGCTGGGAAGTAAGAATGAGGCAGGGGTGTCTGCATGAGTGATGCAAGTGAAGGCTCAAGTACAGCAAAGCCCCAAGTTTAGTGACATCTTTGATCGCAGTTTCATGGTTAGCGATGGCCTGCAAATAACCCCAAACACCAGGTTATGCGCGAAAACCCCTCCATTCTCGGCAAGAAAAAATAAACAAACCGCATGCAGGGAAAGCAATTGTCACTTGCTCGCCACCATTGCCGCAGACCTGCTATGCTCGGCGTGCTGTGTGTTTATAACTGCTCCCTGAGCCTTTTTTACGTGCCTTGTTGCTTGAGTTCCTGGTGTCACTCACTACCTGCCTCAGAAATTACATCCCTGTCCCTTCCATTATGCACCTCACTCCATCATTCCAAGTGAGTTTCCTTACCTATTACTGTATGTACTTTGCATTAATACTAGTTTCTTTTCATGTGTGATCAGTAAATTTTACATTGCATAAATGAGTTTTAGTGGGAGATGGCATGGGACCTGGAACCAATCAGCCTATTTCCCATAGGATCAATGCCCGAACTTTAGTGGTGTTATGGTTCGTGGTACTTTTCACAGAACCGATTGGACACGAAACTTGGGGCTTTACTGTACTGTAATGGCTATGTTTGTAAGTCAGAGAATGTATATGCAATTAAAGAAAGTGAAAACACAAAATAAAATATAGAAGGACATGCTATCAGCTTCCAGTTTAAATGTCTGTCATGGCTTGGGTTTAAGCTCTAAACCTGGGGCACAAACATCACAAGACAAGTAATAGTATGTTACTGACTGTCAACCATGGGGACATCACATAACCCTACCTTACTGCAACACAGACATTTGAAAAGATTGTTTCATTACATCAATAAATGCACCTCATATCATTACAAATCTTTTAAATACTGGGAGTCTTCATTTACATTATCCTAGAACTTACTACCTGTACTGCAAAAGCTCAAACCAACAGAAAATTAAGTTTTGAGGTGTACAAGGGGCATTCCCTGGTATGAAGTAAGTGGAATGCAGCATGCCCATTTCCTCACTGCTGACTGCATTATGTAAAGTGGATGCAACTTAAACCAATTTCTATCCTCAGAGATGCCATAAATGACAGTCATAAATCAAGGGATTGTCTATACTTTTGCATAATCAGTTTTACCAGTGCCTGTTCAGACATCAGACCTACCTCAAATTAGGATGTGAGGTGTGCAACAGACAGATTCTGGCAAGTAGTAGCTGAAAGCCTTCTATTTCCTATCCTCATAGCCACAAATTTGAGGCCTGCTTACATCTTCAAATACTGAATTTTAATAATAGCCTACAACCATGAGACTTATCTCAAATTAAGCTGTGGGGTGTATCATGGTGATTACTTGGTGAAGAGTCCAGCAGTTGTTGTATAAGTCATTTTCATATATTCAGGTTTGTTTGTTTTTTAATAACCTTAACACAGCTCAGATTTTTGTCTTTTCCAGCTTCTTTCACAAAGTTCAGAGGCAGAACAAAACAATGCTATGGCTCTATATCCATCCCACTGCACTTTCTTGTGAACAGCACCATATTCTAGTGTTAATTTATTGCTATATGTGAACATTTGACTGAGAGATGACAATTTGCTGCAAAGTTAAGGTGAAACTAGTTTAATACCTGTACATCCATCATACCTCAAAAAAGGTTGTGAGATGTGAGAGGGACAGATCCTGGTATGAACTGGGTGAAGGGTCCTGTAGTTGTCTGATACCTGTGCCTGCCTCCCCTCCTCCCTCAATGATATCAATCATGGTGCTGAAGGTGGCTTTCTTCAGGTGTCTTTCAATGAATGTGTGAACTGAAGTGCAACCTGAAAAAACAAAAAAGTATATCAATCAAATAATCAGTCATCTATCTATCTATATGTAGTGCACTAGCCTAAAATGCTCTATTTTGGCCGCCTCTATGGGTGGGCATTATGGAAAAAATGCATCTGAGAAAGATCAGGGCTTATGAAAAAATAATAATAATAATCTATCTATCTATTGCCAGATGCCTCAATCCCGAACGGGGTGGCCACAAACAAATCGCCTCCATGTCACTCTGTCCCCTGCCATTTCACTACCACGCTCCCAACTCACACCCCCCTCTCTCATATACCTCTCCACTCCATCCCTCCATCTCATCCTCGGCCTCCCCCTCCCTCTCGCCCCCTCCACCTCACTCACATACACTCTCCTCGTCAATCTTTCACTCTCCATCCTCTCCACATGCCCAAACCACCTTAACGTGTTTCTCCTAACGCTTCCCATCACATCCTCAACCACACCACAACGCTTCTTCACTTCCTCATTTGTTAGTCTGTCTCTCCATGTGACTCCACATGCTCCTCTCAAATAACTCATTTCCACTGCTCTCACTCTTGACTTCTGTCCTTCCGACAGGGTCCAAGCTTCACTTCCATATGTCAGAGTTGGTATCACAATACTATCATGTAACAACTTTTTCACTTCCATGCTCACCTCCCTGTTTCTTATCACTGCTTTGAACGAACCAGCAACCTTCCTTCCCTGTTGCACCCTTTCGAGCTCTTCACCCTCCAGACTACCATCCTTACTCATCACACTGCCCAAGTACTTAAATTCACTCACATTCTCCATATCCTTCCCATCCAATCTCACTGTACACTCACTGACTTCACTTCTCTCGAAGACCATCACTTTACTCTTCCCCACATTCACCTTTAGATTCCGTTTCTTACACACTCTCCCAAACTCATCTACCAAGCCTTGCAGCTCCCCTTCGCCTTCACTCAACAACACAGTATCATCTGCAAACAACAGTACAGGGAGTTTCCACACACTGCCCTCTCTCACTAGGGCCACTCCAACATCCACTGCCCGACCTTGTATCTCTTTTATAACCCCATCCATATACAGATTGAACAACCATGGAGACATGACACATCCTTGTTTCAATCCAACCTTCAAATGGAAAGATTCACTCAGTTTGCCATCCACACGCACTGCAGCCTTAGCACCCTCATACATACTCTTCACTGCCTTCAACAACTTCCCATCCACTCCATATATTAATACCTTCCACAAACCTTGTCTATCCACCCTGTCATATGCTTTCTCCAGATCCATGAAGGCTGCATACAACTTCTTGCCCTTTTCTAGAAACTTTTCCACTACAGATCTAAGAATGAATATCTGGTCTACACAACCTCTTCCCTTCCCAAAACCTCCTTGTTCTTCTCCAACTAATTCCTCAGTAATTTCCCTAACTCTGTCAATAAGTATCCTACCATATATTTTTCCTATTACACTGAGAAGGCAAATGCCCCTATGATTACCACACTCTGCTTTTTCCCCTTTTCCTTTGTACAGAGGAATAATTATACCTGACTTCCAATCCTCCGGGACTGTACCCTCCTCCCAAGCCAAACTGCACACCTTCCACATCCATTCTATTGCTATCTCTCCCCCATGCTTCAGCATTTCACCACACACTCCATCAGTTCCTGGGGCTTTCCCCATTTTAACTTTCTTCATTGCTTCCACCACTTCCATCCTGGTGATTTCTTCCTCTCTTCTCACAACCCTCCTTCTCCCTGCCATTCCCCAGCCACTTATACTTGCATTACTTTCATTCTCTATGTTCAACAGTTCATTAAAGTGTTCTCTCCATCTGTTTACTTTTTCTCCCTTCTCCACTAGTAATCTACCATTTTTATCTTTCACACCTCCACTGACTTCGTTGGCACCCTGTCTAGCTTTCTTTACCTCCATCCAGAACATTTTCTTACATTCCCTCCACTTTGCACTCAAATTCCTTCCAAACTCATCCACTCTCTTCTTACTCTCTCTTACTAATCTTTTCACCTCTCTCCTCCTCACTACATATAACTCTCTCGTCCGTCTCTCAGCTTCTTCGTTGCCCCTGTTCCTCATCCACTCATTATATGCTTTCTTCTTTTGCGCCACAGCCTCTCTCACCTCTTCAGTCCACCATGCTGTTCCCTGAACCCCCTTTCGTCTTCTCTTCACCCCACACACCACCGCACATGCTGCACAGATTTCTTCTGTGAATACCTTGCACACACCCTCCACATCCCCCATCTGCTCCAATCTATATTTACCCAATCGCTCCTCCACTTCCCTTCTATATTCAGCCTTTATTCCATCCTCTTGTAACTTTTCTACCCTCCTTGTAACACATGCTTCCTCCTGTCTTTCCCTTCTTCTCTTCCTCCATCTTGTTTGGACTCTGATTCTGGCCACCACCAAGTGGTGGTCAGAAAGTCCACTCCCCCAACCTCTATATACTCTTGCATCCATTATACATCTTCTCATCCTTTCATCCACACACACATAGTCAGTCATTGCCTTCCGTTCATTCATTCCCCGGTCCTCTCTTCTCACCACTCGCCATGTATACCTGTGGATCATTTTGTGCCTGAAGAGGGTATTAACTACCACCAACCCCCTCCCAGCACAAATGTCCGCTAAAGCACTGCCATCTCATGTAATCACTATAATAGACTGCAATGTAACACTTGCAGTAATAATAGTACAGAACTTTTATCATGATCACTTAACACTAAGTCACACGCACACTTTTTTTTTTTATAACTTCATTCCGTTACGATTAGAGGTGCCAGTATCACTTCTAATACACTTTGAACCTTCCATGGCAAGGCAGAAGGCATAAATGGAAAGCACTTCTCAGCACTAGATGACAGTAAGAATGGCGTGACCACTTCTCCAAAGGCAAGCAGCAGACTGGCGCCACTTGTCTGCCTGGCGCCATTTGTCCCCCTACCTCCGCATTTTGGCCTACTTACATACGTGGTCTCTACCTGAGTTCGTCTAACCGAAGATTCCGCCTTCTAAAAGTTCAACTTATGAAGGGTTTACTGTATAAAGCAATCCTGTCTGTTTGGCTGAGCAGATCCATCAACTGCAGGCAAGCAACTGCCCCTGCATGGCCAGTTTGTATAGTAACCCAGTCTTCCCATGCGATGGACAGCATCACACCACAGCAAAGTGCAGGGAAGTGTGGAGGTTGCATCTTAGATAAACACCACATTTACATCTCTCCGCTCAGTTAACAGGGGCACCATAGTAGGCTCTACTTCACTCCATTATTGTGTATGTATGCCTGGTGGTCTGGTGGGTTGAGTCACACCAAAAGATCCCTTCAGTATGCTAAAATGGTTTCAGCTCAAGATTAAGGCACCTGGGACAGTATTGTTCTTCCTAACAATAACTCAAGTTGCACTGTGTTTGTGTATAGATGGGTGGTTTAGTTGGTTAAGATGCTCAGGATGGACACACTTGGGATACTGCTTTTCTTGCTCATGATGACAGGATTTTGCATGTTGTTGGCTAGATTGTATTTATTGTGTGTGTTTGTATGTATGTGTGTGTGTATGTTTGTTTGTATGTATATGTTTGTGTGTGTATGTTTGTATATACAGTGCTTCCTCCAGTTTTGCGAGAATATGGTTGACAAAAAACCTCGCAAAATCAAAATTCGCAAAATTCAAACAATTAAATATATGAAATAAAGGCAAATTGATCGACATCACCCCAAGGTAAGCACTTTTTCCCACTCTTTCTCTCGACTCCACCTCTTAATTTTACGATGATAAATTAAACAAACATGAACTGATGTACTGTACAGTGATATTAATGAGAAAACATCATAGGTAAGAAACATTTAAAAAAAAAAATGCATTTACACTGATGTGAAGATTGGCTTGGTGTACGGGACTGGTGGCGGGGCGAGGCTTGGCTACTGTCGCCCCGCGGGGCCTACGTCATCGCTGTCACTGTTGGCAGATATTTCCACATCTTGCTGTGCTTTTTCTGCCTCTCTCATAAATCCCTCAAAGTCAGAATCGTCACTGAGGTCATCAGAATGAAAAAGGTTAGGGATGCTAGGATTGCTGGCTGCTTGGGAGGGGTGGCAGGACGGCTGGTCGATGGGGCAGGGTCTCTTGGGGTTCTCTTGAATTTTGTGATTAGAGACTGCTTCCTCTTGTTAACCCCATCTCTGTGGAGGTCAGCATACAAGCGAAGCGGCCGAGAATTAACGATGCATAACCTGGTCAATATTCTCGCCGTCATTGACCAGCTGAAAAAAAAACCATTGTGAACAACGAATGTGACAATTTAGGGCTCAGCAAGCATGCCACGGTGTTGACAGGGCCCTTCGTTTTTATGCTGATGTACACAGAGATGGGGTTAACAAGAGGAAGTAGTCTCTAATCACAAAATTAATGAGAACCCCAAGAGACTCTGCCCCATCGAACAGCCGTCCTGCCACCCCTCCCCAAGCAGCCAGCGATCCTAGCATCCCTAACCTTTTTCATTCTGATGACCCCAGTGATGATTCTGACTTCGAGGGATTCATGAGAGAGGCAGAAAAAACACAGCAAGATGTGGAAATATCTGCCGACAGTGATAGTGATGATGAAGGCCCCGCGGGGCCACAGTACCCAAGCCTCGCCCTGCCACCAGTCCCGTTAACCACGGCAGTCTTCACATCAGTGTAAATGCATTTTTTTTTTAATGTTTCTTACCTATGATGTTTTCTTATTAATATTACTGTACAGTACATCAGTTCACGTTTGTTTAATTTATCATCGTAAAATTTAGAGGTAGAGTCGAGAGAAAGAGCGGGAAAAAGTGCTTACCTTGGAGTGAAGCCGACCAATATGTAGTCAGCACTGCCTCACTCGCCACTGAACCTGTATTTAAACCCCTTCCTTTTGAGGAACTGGCATAGCCACCCATTCGATGCCTTGAAAGGTTTTGTTGGAGGATTAATGGCTTTTTTAAGGCACGTGTGATAGAATATCTTTGCCTGCTCCCTTATATGGCGCCCATCTAATGCAATCCCTTCCTTCCTTTTCCTTTCTTTGAATGTAGTGAGCAAGATATCTTTCCATTTTTATTAGCACTTCTTTGTTGTCCACCAGCATTCTACCATCAAATTGAGCACCTCCATAGTTATTTGCTGCTTGCATGATTTGTTCACTGTTCTTTAAAATCATTCTCACTGTCGATTCATCAGCACCAAACTCCTTACCAATAGCAGAATTACCTTCACCTGCTTTTTTCCTTTCAGTCATTTTCAGTTTGGTCTCCAAAATTATTTTCTTGTTCTTCTTACCCGTTGGTGCCATGATAACACTCGTGCAAGGTTAGACTGCTGGGGTATTGCGAGGAGCACCACGAAATTGTGAGGGTCAGTGACCTTGGTTGGAAAGAGGTGCAAACAAATGTGGCGGGGGGGCAGACCACTGAACTAGGAGGCTCAGTAAGCCCAATGAACCATGACGTCATTACTCGGGGTGGCAAAATAGTTCGGGAAGACGACTCTCCCACCACTCGACCTCGCAAAGTGTGTGATCAGTCACAAAGTTCATGAATGTTAAAAAATACATGACTTTTGGAACTACCTCGCAAAATTGGTGAATCGCAAAGTTAAAGTTCGTAAAGTTGAAGGATGTACTGTATATGTGTGTGTGTGTATGTGTTTGTATATATGTGTGTGTGTGTGTATGTGTTTGTATATATGTGTGTGTGTGTGTATGTGTTTGTATATATGTGTGTGTGTGTTTATGTGTGCGTGTGCATGCAAGAGAGAGAGAGTATTAGGAACTTGAATGGTTGATGATTGGGTGAATCATTGGGCAGAAGTATGCTGTAGATCAGGGGTCGGCAACTTTTGATGGTCTGGGGACCGGAATTGCTCTGTTACTCAGCTGGTGGGCCAGATATTTTGAACTTGTTAAAGACTGCATCTCCCTCCTCCAGTAATATTATGAATATAAATATATAAGAATATACATTATTAAGAATAATATTTATTCAAGGTTTATTTCCTAATAGTATACTGAATACAGTTTTTATTAAATTTGTTGCATTAGAAACAAAAGAAAAAACTTTTGTTGAAACAAATATCACCATGTGTAATAGAAGTATTCAGAGTATTTCCTAAAAATATTACTAGGTACAATTTATATAAAATTATTGCATTAGAAACAAAAGAAATAGCTTTCATAAAAACAATTACAGTATCACCATTAGTAACAGTTATTAAATATATTGCATGAATGTTATCATTTATCACACAGTCCAAATTATCACATTGGGCAATAATTTTTGCATATCTTGCAGTGCTGGATCACTGAGTGCTGGGTGCAGCATGTCATAGCCTCCTAATCTGAGCTTGTCTGTTCAAATACACACTTTTTCTAACAAACTAACTTTAATTGTAACTAGTGTTTGCCATAGTGATTAACAACTTGTAAGACTTAGTGATTTTTAACTTACTGAATAAGTAAAAAATGGGAATAGTTTTGTGTAATTTGTGGAGCATACTGGCGGGCCCGTGAGATTTTGTTTACGGGCTGTGTCAGGCCTGCAGGCCGTAGGTTGTCGACGCTGGTGTAAATGGTGCTCACACTTTAATATTGTACTTTGTCTTACCTTGTTTCTGGATTCTGCCTCACCCAGCACTTAGATAGGCAAGAGCATTAGAATGATGATTTTGATTTTTTGTGCTGTGAGGTGGATCCATGATTCTGATGGGTTGATAGTGCAAGTAGCAGTCTTTTTCTTTTTCACTGGGTATGTTGTTCATAGTTCTTCCACAGTCATGCTATCATTGTACGTGTTTGTGGATCCTACATCATCCCATATTTAGGTGGGACAAAAGATCAAGATGATGATGGTGATGATGATGAAGATGATATAATTTCGCATATCTGTTTGACTTATTTTAATTCCACATAGGGATGCACTAGATGTGATGAGCACAAAACACTTCCCACTACAGTCCTCTGAATTTCCAAGTGGAGGGAGTCGAGACCAGGAGCACCAGCAGGCACTGAACCATCTCCTGACTTCTCTCCATCTCACAGGGTCATTAGTTCTACTTAGCTTTGTGATCAAGTAAGTATGTCTGTAGATTGTGCTAAAACAAGTTTAGGAGGCTTATACCCTGTTCACTTGGCTGTGATAGCTGGAGTCAAGAAATGTTTGAATTAAGGCTGCTTGATGGTTAATGGAACACTGAGGAGCATGGTAAATCTGCAGCTCTGATTTTAACACATAACTATTTCATTCATTCATTAATTCATTGTCCAGTCCTATGTTGCCCCACAGAGGAGCATAAGATAAGTAAATTGCTTGCAATATAAGCAGCCAGTTTAAATATGGAATAATTTCTGAAGATAAATAGGTCAAAATTAGCTTAAAAAGTTGCAGGTGAGTCTCTTGAGTGTGTGGAGGAGTTTTGTTATTTGGGGGACATGTTATGTGCCAGAGGTGGGGCTGGAGTTAACTCAGTTGCTAGGGTGAGAAGTGGTTGGAAGAAGTTCAGGGAGCTGTTGCCTCTCCTGACATTGAGAGCACTCTCCTTACATGCTAAGGGGTCTTTGTATGTAGCATGTGTTAGGAGTGTGATGCTGTATGGTAGTGAGACCTGGGCAGTAAAGGAAGAGGATATTCGCAGGTTTAAAGGTACAGAAATGACAATGATTAGGTGGATGTGTACTGCATCCCTTCGTGCAAGGCCTGGGGGGGCTGGGTTTACGATGGAAGAGTTGAGAGGTAGGATGGGACTGGAGTGTATTGGTGTTGTGTTGAAGAGATGTAGGCTGAGGTGGTTTGGACATGTGGAGAGGATGGGGGATGATAATTGGGTACAGAGGGTGAGAGGTGTTAATATTGGGGGAGGGGTTGGGAGGGGTTGACTGAGAAAGACATGGGACGAGGTCATTAAGTGTGACTTAAGGGTTAAGGGACTGAACAGGAAGGCTGCCAGGGATCGAGCAGCGTGGAGAGCCGCCATTAGGTGACCAAGGCCAACGCATGCAAGCATGTTGGAGCCTTCAAAATCGAAATGAAACGAAACAAAAGAAAACGTTGATTATGAAGTTTTATTAAACAGTGTGATGTTTTAAGTAAATGCAGGCATGTATTATAGTGCAACTTGTGGACATAAGTGTACACTGTGGGTGGATGTAGTGCAACATGTGGACGTAAGTGTACACTGTGGGTGGATAATTTACTTCCAACGTCACTCATCATTTTATAAAACTATGATCACCTTAAATCTCTTTGATAACGGTAAACTTTAAAATCTAAGTTTGACCTCTTTAGCATTGGAAATTATTCCATGTTTAAACTGGCCACTTATATTGCAAGCAATTTACAAGTATAAATATACAGTAAATCCTTCATAAGTCGAACTATATGGGGCTCTACGCTGGTTCGAATTACCGAATTTTCTGTCTTACCGAATTTTCACCCCACAAAATTGCCAAGACAGTACCTATTACGTGTCCTTTCAACACTAAATTAAAGGAGCATATAGCCTATAAATAAATAAGTTATGACAAAAAACAGTTTAGTGCATTTAATATACCTTTAACCCCGTTAGTCCTGGCTGTATTTTCATTTTTTTCTTGCTGCCACCAGACGATTTTATTCAGTGTAGAGAGGATCTGTGGAAGTGCACGGGGTTGGTACAGCCTTCGTTAACCCCTTCAGTACATGAGTCCAGTCCTTAGTGCCATAAAATCGGCTGGAGGATGCATAAATAAAGTAGAAATAGACGTCACGGTACTGAAATGGTTAATTGGTAGAAAATCATTCACAGAGGCAGTATACAGACCCATCGAACGTGTGTGTTTGAGATGGATTTTCACTCCCCAAATCGCAAAAACAATACTTATTACTTGTCTTTTCAACACTAAAGTAAAGGAGCATATGCAGTGTATAAATGAATAAAGAAAGACAAAAAAGAAACAATTCAGTGCACCTAATTTACCTTTCATTAGAGGCAGTACACATCCGTCGGCAGTTTGTGTTGGAGATGGAGGTGGCTAAGTTCACAATCTAACGTAATATTCTAAACAGTACCCAGTATTTATTTCACTGAACATTAAGAACTAAACTTAAATGTAATCACTATAATAGACTGAAATGTAACACTTGCAGTAATAATAGTACTGAACTTCAATCATGATCACTTAACACTAAGTTACACACTTTTTTTTTTTTTATAACTTCATTCCGTTACGACTAGAGGTGCCAGTATCACTTCTAATACGCTTTGAACCTTCCATGGCAAGGCGGAAGGGAAAAAAAGGAAAGCACTTCTGTCGTTCGACAGAAAATCAGAGAGAGAAAAATAGAGAAGTGAGCGAAGCAAGCTACAGCAACTATCAAGAGGACCACAATGATGAAGAGGGTGACGCACAAGCTTTTAGTGAGAATATAACGCATATGATTGACCCACACGCCATCCGACCACCCACAGACCCACCTACACATGCACCTTACTCACCCCACTCACCCCACTCACACCAACCAACTCATGAAGATCATGTAGTCCCAGTTTTAATAAGAGATAGAGGATACCGAAAAATGCTCCGAGACGAGTACGGATTTTTTAGACATCTCCAGAAATTAGAAGAATCCGCGGAATAGTGAAATAGTGAATAATGAATAAGTGAAGAATGAGAAATGACGGGACGAAAGCCAGATCCGTCCTAATGGAGTCTAATGGTTCTTTGTACCTCATATGTAGGTCAGAGATAGGAGAGTAGTGACTCAGAATCAAAGGGTGACTGTGTTTAGTGTAGATTAGTGTTGCACAGTGGACACTGTCTCAAAACGTTGTGGACTAGACCCGACTGAAGACGCTGAGAGAGGTGAACGAAGGATATGAAGAGTACACGCCCATTTCCATCCCCTGTACTCTTCCTGAAGGCGAGACAGAGGGCTGGGAGTTAGTTAGGTCCGTGAGGGGGAGAGGTCGAAATTGACTGCAAAGGGAGATCCTGAGAGAGAGAGAGCTGAGGCCCGCCTGGATTCCCTACCATGTTGAGACAGGGAGTGTGTTGGTCTGCGGTAACATTGAGTAAATATTGTTACTAGAGAATTAGAAGACCTAAGGAACACTCTGAGAAAGAACAGAGTAGGAATAGAGCAGAGTCATGAAGGGTATAACTGAATGGGCCAGATAAACTTTTTTTTTTTTTTTTAATGCAAGGGAGAAGGAACCAAAGGCCATAGGCCTGCATGCTGTTCCTTCTAAGAAAAAGCAAAAACAATACAAAAGAGAGCCAAATTCAAGATCCGTTCATTTCGAGATGCCTGGACACACTGCGTTTGAAAGACTGGAGATCATAGGAAGTAGGAAATACAGACAGAGGAAGACAACCTGTTGTTCAGTGATGAAGAGAATACTTACCTAGAGGAATATCAGTGTGTCATGATTAAGGGAATATATTGAATAATAAGATAACTGTGTGAACCATATTCATGATAATTGAGAGTAATACGATAACTGTGTGAAATATATTCTTGAGAACTGAGAGTAATAAGATAACTGTGTAAAGTGTATTTTGATGATTAAGGGTAATAAGGTAATTGAGTTAAAGTGTATCTGTGATAGTTAAGAATAGTAAGATAATTGTAGTGAATTATGATACTGATTAATAATAATAAAAGAGAATATTAGTATAATAGTAGTTCTGTAATGTAGTAAGAATTAACACTTAGTTAAAGTGGTGTTATAGAAACAGAGATGTTATATTAATGTGGTATTATATTGGAGTAATATCCTTAGAGTTATTCAAGTACTAATAAGGGATGAACTTAGTATTATTTAAGTGCTATTATATAATTAGTGTCAAATCTTTAATTAACAGTTTAATGAATTTAAGAGATATAAGGAAGTAGTAAATAACGATTAACACTTATGTGAGAATAGAGAATATTATGTAAGGAAGTTATATTTTAGATGCGAGAGTAACACTTGTGCTTAATTAGTTGATTTATGAAGTTTAATTGTAGTGTTGTGTATTATTGTAAGGTGGCATGATTTAATGATTTTATTAATAGAGTAAGATCATACAATAGTGAAGTGAGAAGTGATGAGTTTATTAGTTGTGACTTGGTGTATAAAGTGTAAATAGTTTATAGATAAAAAAGAAAAGGAAAGAAAAGAGTTTCATCCTTAGAACCCCTTCCTGTTAACTCAGGGATGAGCTGTTCCCACGTATGCCGGCCTTAAATGGACTTGTGAAGAATTTACATATCGTTGTGTCTGACTCCCTACTTGCAATTGTCCAACACTACCATATCATATCCTATCCTAACCTATCTAAATTAATTCTGACTTAGCCTTGTTAGACATAACTTGATATCAATTAAGGGAAAAGAATAGATAAAGAGAAAGTCAAGTAGGGGGGCATGACACTTCTCAGCACTAGATGACAGTAAGAATGGCACGACCATGTCTCCGAAGGCAAGCAGCAGACTGGCGCCATGTGTCCGCGTGACACCATATGTCTCCCTACCTCCGCATTTCGGCCTACTTACATACGTGGTCTTGGCCTGAGTTCGTCTAACTGAAGGTTCCATCTTCTAAAAGTTCGACTTATGAAGGGTTTACTGTACTGTATATGTGTTAAAACAAGAAGAACTGTAGATTTACCACGTTTCTCAGTGTTGCATTAACCAATCAGCAGCCTTTATTCAAACATTGCTCCAGCTATCAGAGCTGAATGAACAGGGTATAGTATACCCTGTCCTGTGTTGATGAGCCTACACATGATAGCACTGTGCTCCCTGAGGAGCAGCTGCGTCATCCACTTAGGAGCCAATCCTCCTTATATTTCCCTGTGCCTCACCATGGGAAGGACTTTGGTCCGAACCTGGTGAGGCACTGCCACAAATGAGCACTGGATCCCTACACAGTGTATCACTGTACTGTACCTGTAGATCAGCCCTGCAGAAGTAGTTGCTTACCTGTGATCAGTGGATCTTCACAACCAGACAGACCAGTATTATGTGACAACAGCAACTATAACAACTCTACATAGTCCACAGTAATTTGGCATAAGGTTGCCTGTACTCCATCCCCGGTGCTGAGCTGCAAGGAAGGAGTAACACTACGATATGGTGTTAGTCATGAAGAATTCTGTGGAAAGTCTGTGTAGTTGTAGTACTGTCTTGTTTTGCATTCACTTGTGGGAAATAAACTGCAGAAGGTAAAATTCCGTAGTAAGTTACTTCCTGGCTTAATAAAATCATATAGACATGGCAGAAATAAACCAAAATTAATATCATTGTAGTGAAGGGTTATCATCATCATCATCATCATCATCCTGGTCTCTTTTTTCCACCTAGAGATGGAGTGAGACAGGACACAGAGAGAGAGAAAAAGAGTGAAAGGGAGAGAGAGAGAGACTGCCAGCATGCTCAGTTAAGTGAGCCATACACATTCAACTCACCATTCTAGCCCCGAAATCCTGTCTCCACCTCATATGCGTAATTATCCACATTTCCTGTTAAAATGCAGTGATATTTTTCACATAGAATGGGTGTGGTACACCGGCAACAGTTTTTCATACAAGAGAGATGTCCTGGGTTTGAGATCAGGAGTGTTTATCATCCCTTGAATTGGAGATGTTTGGTGACTGAGCAGTTTCATGTATTATACTTCTTTCACCTTAACATGGCCTTGATTTTCATCTTTCTTCAACTTACTAACTTGGCTTCGTGACAGAATAAGCTTATGATATGGTCAGACATCCTTTCCATAGCACTGCTTCATGACAGTTATCATATTCTAGTGATGATCTGTTACAAGTCAGCAGTGAAGATGGAGAAATGGTGATTTTAGGCCAAGTTAAAAGTCAAAAGAATTTAATATAGGTGGCACACATTCAGATCTCCAAGAAGTGTGTGTGTTTTTTTTTTAATTGTGTAAGTCACAGGGGATGTAGACTAATCACCTACTCTTAAATTGTCTGAACTGTAGTACCCAAGCCTCAGCCCCCGACACTGCACAAGGGATAATATATATAGGGCTAGATGTTAACAAAATCAGATCAGAAGTACGGGTGATTTTTCTGTGAATTAGGAACTAACCCAAGTGCCAGTACAAGCTGTAGTAAATAGTAAATACTTTCCAGCAGTTGTTGTTAACTTTGTAACAGTGTGAAAAACTCGGTTTCCCTCTTTTCATATTTTCATTATTCACTATTCCCAGACTGTTGTGCTGAGAGGAGAATCACTTCTGTGATCATGTCCTGCAAGAATGACTTGAAAAATTCACCAAACACCACCACCACAAATTGTCATTCGTATCGGATTGTTAATAAAGGCACCAGCATGTTTGCATAAGTTGGCCTTGGTCACCCAATAGTAGCTCTTCACGCTGCTCAGTCTCTAGCAGCCTCATCAGTTGTAATCCTAGCCCCCTGAGGCCTTGTATTCATGGATGCACTGCACATCAATCAGATCATTGCCATTTCTGTTTGTTTGAGCTGTAGCACTACCTGATTAGGGCAGTACTCCCGAAGGGGATGGGAATGCTGGTGTTAGAGAGCTGTAGCTCCTGTTTTGTTGGCCATCAGGATACCTTGTCCATCCCCCTTTGCTAGCCTTTTTTCAGTATAACACTATGTGGAGAGTAGGTGAGAATACTCTTAACTGTCTCTGACTATCATTTGCACTACTCTATGTGCATGTACATACCATACAACTTACCCCACAGTGTTTCAGGAGGCACCAGTTAGGCCATGCTGCCAGAAATCTTGCCCCTCCTACCTAGTGGTGGACCTGAGAGGAGGCATGGCATGGGCTCTGCCAGTGCAGTATTGCAATTGGGATGGGATAAGGCTCAGATCTGTACTGGTACAGGGCATTACAATTCCCAGGCTGCCACTTCTGCATAAAAGAGAGGGACCTGAACGTGGGAGTAGCACCACAGGAGGCTTCATCATCAGTGGGTGCATAATGGCGGGACAGTTAAACTGCCAATGCACGCTTGGAGAGTGTCCCTTCAGCTGTCCTGACAGGGTGCTCTGAGGCCACTTCCACAGCTGGTGGCCTGTGGGTCGCTGGTCCCATGCATGGACTTGGGACTGTGCGGGTGGGTGGGGCTTGTGATCCATCTTTCCCATCACTTACCCAACTTATAACCACGAAACAGCTCAGATTCCTCTCACAAATCTGTTCCTTATTAAGTTTAATATGTTTAGCTGTTTTGATGCAGTTTGTGCAGTTGGGTATTATTTTTAGGCCAGCACCAGATGATTGTGTACAGTCATGAGAAATTTCAGGGGTTTGAATGATGAGTGAATGAGTATGTGGTCCATTTAATTGGACAGGTTTTTGGTTAGTTCATTTTCTTTCAGGTTTTCCCTGTTCTTGGACCCTGCCACACCTCATTCTTAAGTGAGAGAAGAGGACTGGATGATGATAAGAGAAATCCTTGCAATGAAAAGATTAAGGACAATGTACTTATTTCCAGACTGTTCTGCCGAGAGGAAAACCACCGCTTTGATGAAAGCCTTCAGGAATGTTTGGAGAAACTTGTCAAACAACACTTCACCACAAAGCAGTTGGAAATCCTCAGGCTAGTGTATTCCACTCTCAATGACCACCCAAGCCAGAACTTCCGGCGTAATGTGGCAGCAAAGTTTCTTCTCCCCCTTCTCCAGCTAGCAAATCTTGCTGCTGCTTCGGCATTCTTCACAGAAGTTATTGGTGGTGTGATGGCAGCAGTTGCAACAGGAGTGCAGGGCAAGAGTGATGTGCAGCAAACAATACTTGTTACAAAGACTGCTGGCTTTATAATCTTGCAGGTAATGGTGTGATTAGGTTGAGCTTGGTTAGGTTAAGTTAGGCTAGGGTTATGAATAGCATTTTCTGAAAGTTATCACCATTATCTTTGTCATCATCATCATGGTAATTGGTGGTGTGATGGTGGTGGTTGCTGCAGGACTGCAGGGCATGAGTGATATGCAGCATAGAATACCATTTCCAAGATGACTGACAGTATAATGTTGCTGGTGAATAATAAGAGTCTTGCAGAAGTTTCATGATTTTAATGTTTTGAGTTGTTCTTGTGATTATTGTAAACTCAGGCTCATCTGGCAGACTTTATATGCCATAAAAACAGGAAAAATTACAAGAGAAGAAATAGGTCTTACACTTAAAACATATAAAGATCATGAGGGGGTTAGTATTAATTGATGAAAAAAATGTTACTTTTTCAAGCCTTGTATCAGATCCTACTGTACCTAACCTGATCCTTAGGTGGAAAAAAAAAAAATGTTGATGACAATGATGAGCATACAGTGATGTTAATTATGTAAGCTGATAATGATGATGGTAGTGATGTTGATGTCATACACTCTTCAGGTATTATACTCTCGACTTCCACGAGAAAAAGTCTTTGCACCAGGGTCGGAGATCAACAGTGTGTTCCGCCCGGGAGACACCACAGGGAAGGAACTCACAAAGGAGGTATTTCGGCACTCTTCAAAAATCGCCAAGGGGGAGCTACGTCATGACCAAACGCACGCAGAGCTGCGACGATTGTGTGCTTGTGCTGCTTACAACACACTCATAGCTGTACTTGTGTGTGTGCAGAATGATCTTCGTTTTTACACAAACTTTCTCTTTGCTGCCAACCCCATAAAAGGTGAAGCTATCTGGGAGTCGCTCATAGACTGCACAAAGAAACATGAATTTGATGTGGAAGTAAATTTCAACCCCACCAGCAGGAGGAGGTTTGTATCGTGAGGTTGTATTCTCGAGCTTAGGAGGCTTTTTTGCACCTCTTTGTGATTTATTTTTTATTTTGTCTATTTGACCTCAGTATTCCCATGTATGCATTCTGTACCACTGCAGTATATACATAGCTGGCATTAATGATATATATTACAAGAAACTATTAATATTCCATATGCAGACGTCAGCATTTAAGGAAGAGGTGCTAGGGAACCTCCTTTGCCAATGAAAAAACATCGAATAGCCTTGATAAAAGGTTTGTTGAGGGGAATTTTTCAAGTTAACAAGCAGTTGGATGAATTATGGAAAGAGGAGAATATGACAGGGGTTTGGCACCCCTTTTGTAGCTTGATTTTTGAAGGATTGACTCTGTTTGAAATGCTCACCATCCACTCACTTGATGTAGTGTTGCACTCGGGTGTCTGCCCTTTCCTCTTGGCCATCCTGCTCTCCTGCCATCCTCTTCTGTCTTTCTTTCTTTCCTTCATTCTTTCCTCTTCCTTCTGCCTACAGGTGACTCCCTCTTCTGTTTTTCTTTCCTTCATTCTTTCCTCTTCCTTCTGCCTATGGGTGACTCTACTCTGAGTGAGAAGCCAAATGGTCTCCTGTACACCAGGAAACCATTTACTATGTTGGATGGTAACCATATAACCAAATTTTGGCACCTGGTGGTTTAGCGGGTATTAACGGGGTTCCAATCAGATTGAGCCAGTGAAGGTTTATATCCAAGGGGTGGTTGGGGTTCATTGCTTACATAATGCAGCTCAGGGATGAGTAAGGCTAGTCACTCTCATCTTAAATGTCGGGACTAACTTTGCCTAGCCTCAGGCTCCTATGCTCCTCATGGGGCAACATAGAATTTGATGATGGATGGATAGTGAATTGTCATGCCTGTCAGGTGGAGTCAGGATTCTGTGGGCTTCAAAGGTGAGTGAATGAGTGTGTGGTCCATTTCACTGGGCATGCTGCTGATTAGTTCCCTCCCAATCATGTTTTTTCTTTTTACTTTCCAGGCTCCCTTCACCCCATTCTTGTGTGGAGAAAGGTCAGAATGATGATGATTATGCATAATGATCAGCTTGTATGAATGCCTGCTGGACCTTTGATTACTTGAATACCAAGATATTAGGACATGTATTATTATATAGGATTTTTACTAAAGTTTTTTCACCTTAACTCGGCCCAGTTTTATGTCCTTTTGCGGGTTATTTCATGAAGCTCATTTGCAGATGATGATGATGATGCAATGGCTCTGCACCTCTTTGTGACTAAAGCCATATTTTTGTGTTAAATTATTTGACATAGCATTCAAGATGGTGTAACAGCAGCTGTAGACCAAGTTAAAGTTAAAAGAGTGTAGATTCCTGGAGTGTGAAAGGTGAATAAATGAGTGTGTGATCCTTTTCACTGATTATGCTATTAATTCGTTATGTCTCTGTTGTTTTCTCACTTTCTTTACTTTCTAGACCCTACCTCACCCCATTCTTAGGTGGGAAAGAGGTCAGGATGATAATGATGGTAATTCTCCCTCTATCGTGTATTCTCTCCGTTCTTTCTGGACTTAGCCTCACTTCATTCGTAAGTGGGGAAAAGAGTTTGGGATGATAGTAATAATGATAGTGATGAAGAGGAGGGTGATGTTGTTAGATGTTAGTGCTATACTGGTGCTGTAATAGGTTGAAGATGATGATGTATAGTGATGTCGTTATAGGTTTGTTGCGGTTCGACGGAGCGGCCGAGAAGCCTTGAGGGATGAAGCTGGAAAAACCCAGAGTGGAACTGTCAAATACCTTGCCACACACTACTTGAGCGACAGCAGCCTCAGTGACGACATAAGCCAGTTTGACTTCAATAACTCTGTCGTGCTGGCAGTGTCTCAGGGACAGCAGAGCCAGAAATATCAGTGAGTTTTTGGAGTACACCAGGACCCATTTCTAGTGAGTTTTTAGAGTACTTGAATGAAAGGGAATGTGGATTATCCATTTGGGTAAACTTTGGTTAGTAGCATTTTTTATTTTTTATTTTTTATTTTTTATTATTTTTATGAAGGTAAGTTTTGCAGTTTACTGTACTTAAGACCTATTTCATTTTGATTAACCCCCCCATGGCCGAGCATGTGTAATTTGTCAGGACCCACTGGCCGACCCCAGGGCCAATTTTTGAAGTTTACTTCAGGAAACCATTTGCTACCCTGGGTGGTAACCATAATACCAAATTATGGCTTCTGGTGGTTTAGTGGGTAATTATGGCGCTCCAGTCGGATTGAGCCGGTGAAGGTTTATATCCAAGGGGTGGTTGGGGTTTATTGTTCATGTTATGCCACTCAGGGATGAGTAAGGCTGGTCACTCTCATCTTGAATGTCAAGATCAACTTGCATAGCCCCGGGCTCCTACGCTCCTCATGGGACAACATAGGATTGGTTGATGGATGAATGGATGGATTAAAAATCAATTTTTTTTTATTGCCATGGCAATGCAATTTTGATCTTCTTAGACCCATCCTGTCTGTGAAGTGAAGCGTGGAAAGTGTGCAAATTTACGCAGATATCAGTACACCTAGGTATTGCTGCATTTTTTCTTTTTTTTTTTGTTGAAAAACAGTGCCATTGGTGGTGAATGGTGTGAAATGACTAGTTATGTGTAGTTCGATGTTTATTAGTACATATATGAGGTTTCAGTTAAAAAATATTTTACGTAGCATTTTTCAGTGTTCATTCTGTTTATGGTAGTCTCGACTTATTTTTATACTCTGGGTGGTGGAGTTTGTGAGAAAAGGAAGGCGAGAGATTGCATTTTTAGACATAGATGAAATAAAGGTCATCCCCTGAGTGTACAGGCTGAATAGTGAAGGTTGAAATGCAAGATGACCTGCGATTCGCACCTTGCACGAGATGATTACAGGGGAAAGGGAAGGGAGGCCTCTCCACCTACTAAAACATCATATAAACATGGCAGAAATTGGTGTAATGTTAGTGCAGGGCAAAAAATGTGTAAGATGATCCAAACCAGTACAACAAACCCGAGTATTTAAAAAAAAAAAAAAACTGTCTTTTTTTATGTATGTTCGTATATACAGTATTTATAATTGTAAACAAGGTGGTTGTGTGCATTTTGCAAGGGAGGAGAAAGATGATATTTTCTGTCTGGGCTGAGGTAATGGGTGTAACTGTGTGTGTTCAGGCATGGCCACGAGCAAAAAAATCGTTCATCCACTCGTCACGGCAGCAGGCGTGCACTGACAGTTGGGGTGAGAGAGTGTAATTAAGGTCAGTTTCAAGATTTCCCAGACATTTGTTCACTTCCCAAAAGTTTTCGCAGTTTTCTACAAGTCGCACTGCATTGAATGATCCAGACCAGTATAACAAACTTAAGCTGATAGGTAAAGATACCAAAACAAAAATGCATTTTTTTCCCCCCTTTTTTTAATGTCTTTTTTGTTTATTCCTGTATTTGTTTATACTCACAAACAAGGTGGTTGTGCGTTTTTCGCAAGGGAGGAACAAGATGATATTTTCATTTGGGTCGCGATAATGGGTGTAGCTGTCCGTGGTTAGGCATGGCCACGAGTGAAAAAATTGAACATCCACTCATCACGGCAGCAGGCTCTGAACTGACTGATGGGATGTGTTGGAGTGTACTGTAGGTCAGTCTCAACACATCCCAGATGTTCATTCATTTCCCCAAAATTTTCACAGTTTCCTACAAGTCACGCTGCATCGCTGCCGGCTGCCTCACTACTGTTTACGTCATTCGATGCTAGCAGCTATGGAGGGGTTAAGGAGTTTCCCCCATACTTCTTCTTTATTGGTGTATATCTGTATATGAGCCATTAATACTGTCTAATGTGTTATTTAAACAGTTTACCGAATGATCTGTGTATGTATAATGCTTCACCATCAGGCTGAGTCATCTCCACAACACCTAAGATAACCAGAGCATTACTTACAGACCACCCTGTACATTATTATTATTAAAGGGATGTAAGTAATCATAGGAATGAATAGTAAGGTGCAGTAAGGACCTGTATATTAGTATTAAAGGGACATAAATAATCTTAGGAATGAATAGGAAGATATAGTAAGGAAATCATGGAGGGGTCCATAAATAATACTTAGCTAGGAACTTACCTATCAGTATCTGATGTGTTGATGATTCACGCTACTGTAATGGGCATGAGAGTGGTTGTAGGAGTAGGAGATGAATAAATTATGCAGAATACACATTCCCATACCACACAAGAAATCACCCATAAAAGTAGAAGAGAGTGTAATGTACTGTATAGACCACCCAGTTTATGAAGACAGGAGACATGTTAGACAACCTTGTAACTGATAAGAATGCAAGCATAAGTCGTCAGTATATGTCAGAGATGTGTTCCAAAATATTACTAGCCTTTCCACACATCTGGTACTGTAATTAAGGGGAAATTGGGAAATCAGCTTTATTGGCAGCAGTGTAACTTTGAGTGGATCTATTAAATACCTTGCCACTCATTTCCTGAGAGACAGCAGCCTCATGGATGATGTAAGCCAGTTGGATTAATGAAATTTCATCATGCTAGCAGTGTCACAGGTGCAGTAGAACTAGAGTGAGTGAGTTTAACAGTGCATTCCCTCTGACTGTAATCCTTAGGAAATTAAGGTCAGCAGTCCAGTGAACTATATTTGTCATATTTTTTATACCTTCAGATGGTTTTATTCAGGCTAGGGGAGACTTTTTGTGTTGGAGGGGTCAGATGTAGTCTCCTAACCCTTTCACTACTAGTAAGTGCTCTCCTAATTGCTGTAAAATCATCTTGTGGTAGAAAGAATATAAAAGTATATTGCCAGATTGAAGAATTTAATTCCTTCAGTATATAATGCATTGTTTAAACTTGTTCTTGCCTTTCCCAGATGAGCTTACTTTGCTTGAGGGACACTGCTTGTGGTGAAGGGACCTGTAGTAGTGATAGGATTAGAGGAGTGTTTAATTCTTTTACTACCTGAGTGATATCTTTATTGATTACATAAGCCAGTTAACTTCACTAAATCCAGTATACTGTCAGTATCTCAGGAGCAGAAACAGAAACATTGGTGAGCTTTAAAGACAGAGTAAATTGGGAGAGGCAGACCTTCAATAGTGTAGAAGAGAGTGGTGCAGTGTATTGGTGAGAGAGGAAGAAGAGTGTTGAGCAGTAAGTTTGTGAGAGAGAAGGAAGAGAGTGAAGCAGTATGTTGGTGTGAGAGAAGGAAGAGAATGGGGCAGTATATTTGTCGTAACTCTAAATATTAGTAAACTCTAGCATATATAACTTGTATATTATAGGAGGCTAGAGAGAGAGAGATAAGGAAGTGGAGATATTGCAAGATGTTACCTGACCAGCCCAGGAAGTAGCAGACTTTACACATTTTTACCGTGGGAAGCTGACACATACATACACACATACAGTGTTCTAGAAGGTTTGGGGCATGCTTAGTACACGTGACGAGGCTTTCCTTACAACAGAGGGAAAGGGAGGAGATGCAGATTGACGAGAGATGGCAGAGGGGCAACACACTAAGCAAGCAGTGGAGAGAAGAGAGCCCCTAGAGTTATCTAGCATACACTAAGTTAATTTTGATCTTCTCTTGAAGACAATAAAAACTAAGATCACTCCAAATTATATTTAAATCTTCCCAGAAGTTATTTATCTACAACCGCCTTCGACCATCGCTACGAGATATTGATGAGGAAAGAGAATGGAACAGTATGCTGGTGAGGGAAAGAAGAGATTGGAGCTGTATGTTGGTGAGGGAAGGAAGAGAATGGAGCTGTATGGTGGTGAGTGAAGGAAGAGAGTGTGGCAGTATATTGGTGAGGGAAGGAAGCGAATGGAGCAGTATGTCTGTGAGGGAAGGAAGGGGAGGAGGAGTGTTCAGAAAGCGAGTTTTAATTTCTTTACAGTTGGTACAGCATATTTAACAAAACTGGCAGATTTACTTTATAGATAGATATCAGTGCAACTATAACAGGCAATTTTTTTTCCATTCATTCATCATCTAATCCTGTGTTGCCCCATGAGCAGCATAGGAGCCCGGGACTAGGCAAGTTGGTTCTGACACTTAAGATGGAAGTGACTAGCCTCACTCATCCCTGAGTGGCAGTACGTGAGCAGTAAATCCCAACCACCCCTTAGATATAAACCTGCACCGGCTTAATCCGATTGGATCGCCTTGATTTCCCACTAAAGCACCAGGCGCCTTAATTTGGTTATATAGTTACTACCCAGTGTAATATTTGGCTTGTCACTCAGTGTAGAGTCATCCATAGACTGAAGGGAGAGGAAGGAATGAAGGAAAGAAAGACAGATGAAGGAAGGAAGAGTGGAAAGGGCAGGCTTCCGAGAGCAGCTCTACATCAAGTGAGTGGATGTTGAGTGCCCCCACCCACAACTATTGGTAAATTTACTGTATGTTATTGTGACCAGAATAAAAAAAAAGGTAATTTGTAAAGAGGACTCACTATATTCCAGCTGTTACTAAATTACTTTATTCAGCTGAGAGTGAGTCACAGAAGCCTGAGAGTGCTCAGAAAAGTCTTGTCTCTCCCTTACAATATTATCTTTGCTTGTGGCATCTTAATATTCTCATGTATAATATTAATGCATCTTGTTTCATTATTACAGAGATATAGGTAGCAAAAAAGGTGTTATTAATGTGTCTTATGAAAAATGAATAATTAAGGATGTTTTAGTAGAAAGAATCTTAAACAAATAAGAATAGGACCATAATTTTAGTATTTCACTCTGCAGGAATACAATGGACATAGATGAAGGTGGTGGAGAGTTGCTGAGCCTCAACCTGGAGCAGAGTGATTACAATGGACATGAAATTATGGCCAACCTTACAGCTGTCATTAACCATATGGTGCAAGCTAAGATACTTGAAATGCCAAAACAGGTGAGCAGTGCAGTTTTCTGTTTCACTGGCATGATGAGAGAGAGTATCTACATAGTTACATAACTGTTGTTGTTGTTGGGTAACCTCATTCTCTGGCTGAGCAGACCCATCAACCACAGGCAGGCAATTGCCCCTGCAGGTTCATCCTCTGCATTGAAACAATATTCCCATGCAATGGACAGCACCTCACTGGAGTCAGGCATGGTGAAAAGCATGGAGGTTTCGTTCTTGGTTGGATGCCACATTTGTATCTTTCCACCCAGTTAGCAGGCACCATGGTAGGCTTCACTACCCTGTTATTTCATTATAAGGTTACTACCTAGCATTGTAAATTATTTCCTGGATTACATAACCATTAGGCTTGTCACCCAGTATATAGCCACCTGAAGTGGAAAGTAGAATAATAAAAGTGACAGGAAGGATGGGGGAAATAGGAAAAGAGGAGGGCAAACACAAAAAGAATGATAAAGGTGAAGGAAGAAGTAGACTGCTACATAAAGTGAGCGGATGATGGTCGCCACCATCTACCATCTGAAAATTATGTATACTGGATGTGTGAGAGTATACAAGTATATGCAGGGGAAAGTGAAATGTCCCTCATGTCTAAGTACATAGACTGCCTTGCTCTGGGCCTTTATGCTCTTGACTGCAAAATGGTTAGTGAATGACTATACAGCAATTGTGGCCTTTGATGGTATGCTGCCAGGATTTGATAGTGTACTCTTATCAATAAACCAGTCATTTCTGTCAGTACTTGCAGACTTCATTGTATGTAAGGGACATTTTTAATTATAGTAGGTTTTTATACACAGTTGCTGCTGAAAATTTTAAGGAAAATATCAAATCACTCACTGTACATAAATAAGAATGAAACACTATTTGGCAGTTTCTCTTTAGTTTGTTGAGGACTTGATAGCAAAAAAGAACATAAAAATTGTGACAAATAACAAGGACTTGCTTCATAAAAAGCATCATCAGGCTGAAAAAGTGTGATAATCACACTTTTTTGCTTCCTTTTTCATCCTGTTTAGGCATGTGCTGGAGAGAGAGTCAGTCATGTGCTGACACTGATAAAATTTGGTGGCTCCACTGCTTCTGTCCCCTGAAAAAAAGATGGTGGATTGTAGAAGGGCAGTGCAGTGTCAGCTTTCAATCCACCAGGTTCACATTCAAATGAGCTTGGGGTCACAACAACAATAATAATCACATTTGACTTCCCACAGCATTCACCTTATCTCCAACCCTTTCTCAGGGCACAACCCCAACAGCCGCAGATGTTCCCCAGTGGATGGGCTATGTGCAGCAGAAACTTGAGAGTGTCGATACCCCCCAAAATGTGAAACTCTTCCTGCTTCGCCTCATTACCAACACATCCCACATTTTTGCTCCATTTGCATCGCACTTCCTGGCCACGATTCTCACTTGTTTGGTGGATGGCACAGTTGGGGATAGAATCAACTATTTCCTCTGTGATTTGGTAAGTGGGGTATTTTGTTTATACTCATGCTGGAGGTGGATGCCTTCACATGGTGAGATTATATTAACTCCTTTTCCTAGTTATCCAAATGTTTCTCACCTCCCTCCCTGCCCCCCCAAAAGGGGATGTTGGACTGCCAGATGAGGTCAGCTTTTTCTTGCTGTTCACTTGGTTCACATTTCAGATGAGCCTGTGGTTGCAACTACTACTGCTGCTACTACTGTTTATAAGGTTATTTTTTGGACTTGGGATATTTTTCTGTCAGTGGAAAAACTGTTCAGTAAAATTGCAGCAAATTTAGAATTATCATTGATGATGAAGAGAGTATTAAGTGATTATATTGTGGTGAAAATTATTAAAGGGCAAGGTTTAAAGTGGGAATGATCAGAGGTGTGTTCTGAGTGTGGTTTGAATTTTCAGATAGTGATGGTGATGAACTGGGGTAAAGGTGCAGTACCAGAAGACACCATAATGGGGCGTAACGTGGTGGGGAGGGTGATGCGCTTCCTTTGTTCCAACACGCCACACAACAGAGCTGATATTTACAAGTACAACCTGGATGTGGTTAGGTCAGTGTCTCTTTATCATGTTACTTCCATTGATTTTTACCCATTCATCCCAAGTACATCATTTGTACTTAACCCTTTCATGTCGGGGGGTGCGCATAAACTCTGGCCATGGCGTGAAACTCTAGCTCACTCTGGCACGTAACTCTCGCTCAAGAGCTTTCAGAACAGTCGCGTAGAGATATTTTACTTCTAATGCTTGTAGGAAAGTTACTATATATCATAGAATGGCCACTTTGGTGTCATTTTGAAGCTGAAGAGTTGTGCTTTATCATACATTGTTCAAAAAGACAGTATATATACAAAATATAATGCTAAAAAAGCAAATAGAAGTTAGCTGACATGCTAAAGTTTTACACATTCCTTTAAAAGAATATTAAAAAAAGAAAAAAAAAACATTAATTCATTCATCATCCAATCCTACGTTGCCCCATGAGGACCGTAGGAGTCCATGGCTAGGCAAGTTGGTCCTGACATTTTAGATGAGAGTGACCAGCCTCACTCATCCCTGAGTGGCATTTACATGAGCAGTAAACCCCAACCATCCCTTGGATATAAACCTTCACCGGCTCAATCTGATTGGAATGCCGTAATTACCCTCTAAACCTGCAGGAGCCAAAATTTGGTTCTAAGGTTGCCACCCAGCATAGTAAATGGTTTCCTGGTGTACAGGAAACCATTTGGCTTGTCAGTCAATGTAGAGTTACCCACAGGTAGAAGGAAGAGGAAAGAATGAAAGAAAAAAGTCAGAAGAGGGAATGTAGTCACCCATAGGCAGAAGGATGAGGAAAGAATGATGGAGAGAAGAGGATGGGAGGAAAGAAGGATGGAGGAGAGGAATGGGCAGACACCCGAGAGCAGCACTACATCGAGTGAGTGGATGGTGAGTGCCCCCACCTACCACATAAAAAACTATTCAGGAAATAATAATATGTTTTGCTTTCCTCACAAGGTATAGCTCCACATTTTTCACCCACCTCACGTGACTGAACCCTTTGTTTCCGCATGTAAACCTCGAGCATGTGCTCTCCCACGCTTACCACGACTCGTACATTCCACTAAAGAGTTGTCACTTTCAACATTAGTGGGATGATAATCATCATCACTTTCACTTAACATCACTCACAATGCTAGGTAATCCATATTTTTTTTCTAGGTGTAAGAGTTTTCTTTTCCCAGTATGAAAGGTTTTGTACACATGCACTTGAATCAGAGGTGCCAGGCTCTTCCTCACCACGAGTATTAGCGGGACTTTTCATTTAAACAACGACCTCTTTGCCTTAGGCGTTTTGCTGGCCTTCACACACTCACTTTCATCTACATTCACAAAAAGTTTCTGTGAAAAAATGCCATAGATCCAGAGAAATGGGCACTTTCTGCGGGAGATCAAGTTGGGTATATCCAATCTGTGAGCTACCTCATACAACACTGAGTGGAGAAAAACAAGTGAGCACACATGCGCTAGCTTGCCAGGCATAGCTCTACCCACTTTTGCGCGTCATCCAACAAAAATGACGATTCCCTAAATATTTCCTCAGAGATTACATCGGATGACAGGCAAACTCTTCATACAGTACTGACATCAGAGGTTGACAAATGCATGACGGGCCAGCCCGTCATCAGTACATCTAAGAGTTAATTTGTGCTGCAACCAGGTGATATTATTCTGCATAGAAATGTCAGAACCAACTTGCCTAGCCCCAGGCTCCTACACTCCTCATGGGGACAACATAGGATTGGATAATGTATGGATGGATGAAACTTTTTCTGACAGAAGTGATTAGATTTAGCATTTACTAAACCATCCACCACTAGAAGTTTACCCTCTGTTCAGTAATGAGATGTAACCTGGTAAGTAGAGTGATTTGCGTTTTGTTCTAACACCACACAACTGAGCTGACGTTTACTAGTGTAACTTGGATGTAGTGTGATCACTGGTTGTCCCTGTATTTTGTTTTAAGTCATGCTGTATCCTGGCTATTTTATTCAGTTTAGAGAAGGTTGAGTAATGCACTTCCTTTATTCCAACACTGTAAACAACTGAGCTGATATATACAAGTATAACCTGGATGCAGTGAGGTCAGTGGCCCTTTCTTTATGTTTCTTCATGTTTTATAAAATCTCACTGTAGCTTATTTGCTCTAACCTGATGAAGATAGTACAGTAACACTTTTCTGCTCAGTTTATGGCCAGATGTAGTCATATTAGAGGTTGATTTCACCAGTAACCAAGCAGGATGATGATGATGAAATAGTGGTAGGATGATGATGTTGAAATAGAGTTATAATGATGATGATGATAAGGAGGAAGAAGACAGTGAAGAAAATATATGATGATGATGGGGAAAGTGCAGTCCACAAGTGTAAATGTTTGTGCCTTTGAGGTGGAGGCAGGATTGTGGGAACTTGAATGGTGAGTGAATGAGAGTGTGACCCATGTACTTAGACAGTCTTTTGATATTTCTCCCTCTGTCATGTCTTTTCTTGATCTCAGGTCCTCCTTCACCCCATCCTTATGTGGGAAAATGAGGCCAGAGTGATGATAATAATGATAATCTTTTTACAGAGCGGTAGTGGAGAGGTGGAAGAAGGTGTTAAGTGTACCATACTCAGTGATATATTCTCTGATGGAGGTGAAGGGAGGTGCCAACAGGGAGGTGGAGGCAGGACTGCAACTCCTGGGCATTGTACTGGCTAATGACATTCCCCCATACACTGCAGGATCAAAGGACGAGAAGAATAGGTAGGGGAAACATATTGTCGTTATATTGGGATCATTTGGTGCAGGAGAGGGATGCCATCATGTGGTGGCACTGATATAACCATGAGGGACAAGTGTCTAGTTATACAAATGTCCCTCTCTCTGTCCTCCAGAAGGAGAGTGTTAGACAATAATAGAAGGACAGCTCAAGCCTCAGCCCACAGGTTTCATGTTTCTGTTGAGCCATGGGTCACAGCAACAACAGCAACAGAGATAATTACAGTCAGAGGAATATGTCAAGCCTTTCTCCACTTGGGAATATTAGCCAGCAGTGGAGAGTGACAACTAGAAGAGGCGACTTAATATGTGAACTTTTGTGTGTTTTTGTACCATACCTGGTGATACACTCTCTGATCTCCATACACTGCTGCATCAGAGAATGAGATAAATAAATAGCTATTAATACTCCCAGGTTCCTATTACTCACTTCTCTAGGTAATACATTCCAAAGCTGAGAGAGGTTTTCTGTGTTTCTTTGCCCATTGATAAAAAGTTCACCAAATATTTTACCTTCTGTAATTGTCACTTTCGTGTACTAGCAAAAAATCCGAAACTGAGTGAGGCATGACATGTTTCTTGGACCATTAGCTTTCTCAGGAAGTTAGGCATGAGGGAGGAAAGGGATGAACATGCCCTAGGTATGAAGTAGACACACTGGAATAGTTGTCAGGCTTTGATCCGTGACTGTATGCTCACTCCAAAAGTTGTCCGAAATTCAGTGGTAGTAGTAGTAGTAGTAGTTGTTCCCTAGGCAGTCTGGCCGAACAGCCCCGAGTCCCTAAGGAAGGCCATGGCAGAGACCGGGCTTTCCCACAGAGCTCTCAAGGAGTGTATGTTGTGTTGTTGACATAGGTGATTGTGTGCAATGCAGTCTTCCATGATGTGCTTAATAGTGTGGGGTGCTGTGTTACATCCTGGACAGGCGTCAGTGACGGAGTCATCCAGCCTCTTCTGATAACTCAAGAGGGCTGGATGATGCCCACATCTCAGCCTGCCCAGGTGGACCCTGTCCTCACGGGGGAGATAGGATTCAGAAGGATGGATATCAGGAGGCCGTGCATGCAGCTGTGTGTTGTCTTTGAGTGACTGAATGGAACGGCGAGTGATTTGAGTATGAATATGCTTCTGGAAGCTGGTCTGAGGCGGGCAGGGAGGAAGAGATGATAGTATTTGTGTGTGATAACGTGTGCTGGGTGTTGTTTTGATGTTCCTTGGTGTGTGTGTGTGTGTGTGGATGTGCTGCCATGTAGTGTAGTGGATGTTGAGGGTTTGTGGAGGCTGCAGCGAGAGTATGGGTGCCTGTCACATCTAGATGATCCTTGACTTTGAGGACTTTGGTTTCTTGGTGTAGGTGGCCTGTAGATGTAGTAGCTGTGCAGCCTGTGATTATTTTTAAGGCCTTGTTTTGTATGGTCTGAAGAGTGTTGTGGTGTGCTTTAGTGAGATTAGGAACCCAAGCAGGGCTGGCATAATTCGTCACTGAATGTATATATTGTTTGTGTGCTGTGGTGGTGGTTTCTTTGTTGTGTCCAAATGTTGTATGGGCAAGTGACTTCAAGGCATTGAGTCTAGGTGTTAATTTATTTTTGATGTTTGTGATGTGTTAATTTTTTTTTTTTTTTTTTTTTTTTTTTTTTTTTTTCAATTTTTGGTATATGTTTTATATCCTTTTTTTTTGTCCCAGCTTTCCCCCCACATACCTACCCCCTTTTCTTTTCCCCCCTTTNGCATTGAGTCTAGGTGTTAATTTATTTTTGATGTTTGTGATGTGTTAATTTTTTTTTTTTTTTTTTTTTTTTTTTATGTGTACGACTCTGGGCATAGGCTTCACAGCCTGCTATCAAGGCCCAGCAGTCCTCCTACATACCATACACCTCTACATGTCACCACTTCGGTGCTAATACCCACCGTCCATATTGAATACATGCTAGGGCTGTCTCACACAGGACTGGTGTATTGGTATTAGCGGGGGTATTTTTGTGACATGTCGGCTGGTCTTCTGGTAGATCAGTAAAGTCTGATTTACAGAAATGCAAATCCTTAAACTGTTCCCTGCCCCAGCGGGGATTTGAACCTAGGTCCGTTAGGACTGCAGGCCACCTCTCTACCAATTGAGCCACGCCTCCCCCAAATGACATTGATGTATTGTATGTTACACCAAGGATTTTGTGTGTGTGTGTGTGTGTGTGTGTGTGTGGTAGGGGAGTGTTGTCTGTAGTGAGGTGCAGAATGTGACTGTGTTCTGCTGTCCAGTTTGTGATAAGGGGTACTGTAGATTTGGTTGGGGCTATTTTGAGTCTGTTTGTGGTGAACCATTCATGTAGTGTGTTGAGGTAAGGTTGGAGGATTTGTGTGGCTGTGTTTGCATTTTGGTGTGTGCATGTAAGTGTTATGTCATCTGCATAGGAAGCTATGTGTATTTGTTGTGTGTTGGGTGTGGGTATGTCATGCATGTATAGGTTGGAGAGTGTAGGAGACAAGACAGATCCTTGGGGGACACCATTTGTGAAGTTTCTGATGTTCGAGGACTGACCAGCAAAAGTTACATGTGCATATCTCCCTGCTAATTAGTTTGCTAGCCATCTTTTTGTGTTATTGATTCAGTGGTTGATCATGTGGTACTGAGTGTTGTAACCACTTGCATCTCTGAAGACAGATCTTTAGGAATGCATAGTATTTTTCTTATGCTGTGTAAATTTCATTCAGTATGCTGCATTGATAAAATCAGCTGGCATACACATCTGTGAGAAGTTATCGTTGATTATTTTCAAACGTTTCATCAACTTTCAAAATGTATCAATGGAAAAGTGTTGGAGCAAATGCACAGACAGAGAAGTAAGTTGTTTCCCAAAGTTTGACAGATACATTGCAGAAAAATTGAAATACTGTACAGAGATAGCCCGATTATCCAGGCTATATGGTGTGAAGGGGTGCCTGAATAGTCCGAAATCACGATTAATCCAGCAGAAACAAAAAACAAGTACTGTTAGACTGATTTATTTACCGGTAAATGTACACTTAACGTAGCAGAAAGACTTTACCAAATTTTTGCATATGCATCCTGCTTGTTCCTGTATTTTTTTATTTTCAGTTTGGTAAATTTCTCTATTTTGCTGAAAAATTTCCTCCCTGTTATTATTGTCATGTTCTTGAAGCTGTACCTACGATTGTTTCCAGCGCAATGGAAGAAACTCAGCATATTCAAGTGTGGATTTTGTTTCCCAACTTCCAAACTGGAGATTAAGTTGGCTTAAATTATTAGGTGCAGTTAAGTTAGGTTAGGCCAGGTTTGGTTAAACAGTTAGGTCAGAACAGTACCTTCCGGCATTACGTTAACTAACAACAAGAGTAGTCACACCATCTGAACAGCTTAAAACAACTTGGAAACAGATTTAACAAGAAATGTTTGTTTGCCAACCCAGAAATAATCAGAAAAACATAGCAGAATATCAGAATGAACTGATTTGGTAAGGTGCTTTTACTGCTTACAGTAAAGTGTATGTTTAGCCCCCTCAGTGGCAGTGAGTTCAGAAATTTGCGTGCTCCCTTGACAGGCCTTGGAACCATTTTCTCTAAGTTCTAAAATCAGTTTCTTTTTCTTACAGATGTGGTAAGACTTGTCTGGTGCACTTCCCCCCCCCCCCCCTAAACCCATCTTCAGATTTGCTGTGATTCGTCTATCTATCTGTTTATTGCCAGACACCATAATCCTTTAAGGGGTGGCCATTTGACTTTGAGTTATTTGTTTTACGGGAGGGGCACTAACCCTCCACCAACCCACTTGCTGACACGTAGGGAGCACGTATAGTTTGGTTATATGGTTACCACCCAGCATTGTAAATGGTTTCCTGGCTTACTGGAAACCATTTGGCTTGTCACTCAATGTAAAGCCACCTGTAAAGGAAAGAAATGCAACAAGAAGTGACAGGAAAGATGGGAGAAATAGGAAGAGAGGAGGACAGACACAGAAAAAGAATGATAAAGGCTAAGGAAGAAATATGCAGCTCTGCATCAAGTGAGTGGATGATGGTCACCACCACCTACCACTAACTATGATTTGTGAAAGAATAAAATTAGGGCGCATATTACATTAGCATTTAAACATGTCTACAAAAACATCTGGGATGAAGTGACTGCCTGGCTGCTTGGGATGGTACAGCAGGGTTGTAAAACCATACCAGTGACTTTCGTTCCTTTCCCATAATTGTTTGCAGATTTTAGAGCTCCCTAACTCAATGTCACTGACACCAGTACAGTAATGCATTGTTCAAGGATGGCAGCCATGAAGGGGTTAATGGAAATACATAATTATTTGTATCAATACTGTCTCACACTTACATATAACAACGAACAAAGAATGAGCAGTAAATGTACACTCAGCTGTAAAGAGCAGAAATAACTGTATGCTCTGTAGGTCTGAAATGTGTTGGGAACCGCGACATTGAACAAAGAATGTGGGATGCTAACTTACGAGAAGAGGTGAGACGACGACGACGACGACCCCCCCCCAATTACTAAACATTTCTGCTCAATTTTGTCCCCCCAAATTGTGAAACCTATAGATTTTCGTGTAAGCATACACCCTAATGACCTTACCAACTCAGTTAATATTCCAATATTCCTCTAGTTTGTTTTCTGTATTTTTCTTCTTATTTTGTGGGTGGTAAATTACCTTTCTCTCGCTGAAAGATTTCCTTTCCTAACCCTGCTCAGGCAGACCTTTTTCCATCCTTCGCCTCAGGTAGACCTGAAATTAAAAAACGTTAGAATAAACACTTGTGTTTTATTTATGACAAAATCTAAATATGGTATGACATTCTACAATGTATATGCAGAATAAACACTTATGTTTTATTTATGACAAAATCTAAATATGGTATGACATTCTACAATGTATATGCAATACAGCCATGTAAACAAACTTAATTTTTTAATTCATTATATATTTTTTTCCAATTTCCAAAAAAAATCTTAGAAAAAATCAGTATTAAAAAAAAAAAATCTGGGAGAAAAAATCAGTATAAAAAAAAAAAAAAAATCCGGGAAAAAATGAAAACAAAATCTGATTGTAACTTTGTGTGGTGCAACTGGCAGTAGCATCATGGAGCTTCAAGGTGTGATACTGGGGTGCATGAAGCTGCGGCCATATCTGAAATCAGGGAAGGCAAAGTATGAGTAAAATAAATTTTATTATTTTTGTTATTTTGTTTTTTATATATGGTCCATCTCAGCAAATATTTATACACGTTGAAAAATGATAAATTGGAGTCTATGATGCTGCTCTTACCTTACATCTATATGCAATTGTTGCACAAGGGGTTGCAGTGCTCCATGCACACCAGTTTCCTGCAGGATATGCAGGTGTGGACCGTCTTCCTGTCCTTTGCAGGACAGAAGAAGCACCTCTTCCTGGACTGAGGTGCATTTGGAACGGCAACTGGTGGGATGTTCAGGTCAGGGAACAGTCTTGATGGTCTGCTGAGTTGTCCTATGCATGCCAATAAAGCACACACAAAAGGTATACGTGGGTCCCACACACCCAACACCCCCCCGCCCACAGGAAACGGAAAACAGCTCGAAACTGCCCTTTCACCTCTTACATGGGTACAAAAAGTCAAGCAGCTATTGGGGGGTACAGGGTTCCTGGGGGCTTAGAAGGTAGTTTAACTAACAAGCTAGGGGGGTGGGGGGGGGTCTCAGAGACCCGGCTCTGCCTGAGCAGGGTTAATGTCATAACGTTCCTTAAGCCTTACCTACTATTGTTTTCGGCATGATGGAAGAAACTTACTCAAAATTAGGGGTCATGTTACTTTACCATTTAAACTATGCTAAACATAGCGAAGACATCTGAGGTGAAGTGACCGCCTGGCTGCTTGGGATGGTACAGCAGGATCGTGCAAACATACCAGTGACCTTTGATCCCTTCCCATAATTGCTCGCAGTTTTTTATAGCTCTTAACTCACCGTCACTGACACCGGCACAGTAAAGCATCGTTCAAGGCTGACAGCTATGAAGGGGTTCATGGAATACATTATTGTTTGCATCAGTACTCTCTCTTTCATACATACACTTAAGAATGAACAAAAGAATGAAAATAATGTACACTTATTTAAAAGAGACAGAAATAACTGTATGCTCTGCCAGTCTGAAATGGGAAGCATGATATCTAACGAAGAATGTGAAATTGAATGCTAACTTAAGGGAACACGTTAGATGGTAGAGTAATTTTGTTCTGATTAGCAAACATTTCTGTTCCATTTTGTCCCCTAAAATTGTGAAACCCATAAATTTTTCTCTAAGCATACAGCCTAAAGACTTTACCAGTTCAATTCATATTCCTCTAGTTTGTTTTCTGTATTTTTCTACTTTGAATGTGGTACTGTATTTTTATACTTTGAATTTGGTAATAATTACCTTCTCTCACTGAAAGATTTCCTCCTTTATCATCATCACGTTCTTTAGGCCGTACCTATGACTGTTTCCGGCATAATGGAAGAAACTTATTCAACGTAATAAGAAGTGGATTTCGTTTCCCAATTCTCCAACTGGAGCCCAGGTTAGGATAGGTTAAATTATTAGGTAGTTAAGCAAGGTTAGGCTAGGTTAGGTTATCAGTTGCCTAACCAAACTCCACCCTACCGCCCATGTGATCGAGTTGTGAGCAGGAGGCGTGGGTGGGGGGACAGACTTACGCTCTTTTACCCGTGCCTCGCTCACTAGCAACCGGATGCTTTCTGTTTAAACCAGAGCTATCGTACAAATAATTCTGTGTATTACTGTACCAGTGAACCATTCAGTCACGGCCCGGATATACCGAAGGCTGGATAATCCGAGCCTGGATAATCAAGGTTTCGCCGTATCTTAAATATACACCAGTAGAGAGAGAGATTTCCAATCAATTTTGCCAGTTGTAAACTTTCTTCAGACAGAACCGGGAAGATAGTCGTTTATATGACTGTACATAGTGCATCAAAACAGCCACCCAATATTTTTCTTCACCAGGTGTGAAAGACTGGTGGCCCATCTTCTAGGAAACCATTATGCAAGTGTGTATGGGGCAGCGGCTGAGGTGACAGGCCTTATACTCAAGTTCACTGCTAATAGTGCAAACCCTGGTAAGCCATTCCAACCTGTATTCTCATCAACATAGACAGCTTTGTACCATGTCTTCTTAATCAGTTTATTTTTGCTTATGACACATCAGTATTCTATTAGGCCTGTAAATTATCTTCTTACATGTATTGTATGTATGAGGACTGATTTGGAGATTATCTGTGAGTGAGGTGGAGGTGGATACAGAGGATGTGGGGATATGGTGTGGAGAGGTACATACATGAGATACGGGAGTGTGATTTGAAGAAATAGCAGGGGATGGTGACATGGAGGTGATTTGTTTGGTGGCCACCCCATAAGGAATTAAGGTGTCTGGCAGTAGAGAGGTTATGTATTTTTAACTAATGAGTACAAACAATATGTAAGTAACATAGAAGAGAACAGCATGGTGTTTATGCTAAATAAATAACTAAGGAAGAAATCCCAGGAAATCTCCTAAGCTGATACCAATATGACCTTCATTGTCATCAGATGGTCTAAGTTTTCATAAAGCATAATTCATTTGCCATTTATGATTTATTGTCAGCTGCATTATACCTTTTTCATCAGTTGAGGTTGTGATTCATTGTCAGGTTGTTTTGAAATCAGAAATTCATGTTTTTACCATTTCACCAGATAAACTGGGATTCATGCAGTGTTTCTCCTTGGAGTAGGATTGAGATTAAGATTAGGAAGAGGATTAGAATTAGGATTAGGAGGAAGAGGCAGAGGATATGAGTAAAAGAAGAATTGAAAGCATTTGAGGGCTAACCATGGCAGAGTTGCAGAAATCATGTGATGGCAGACTGTGAATTGTGCAGATGCATTTAGAATCTCCTGGTTAAAATTGGTTAGGTGGACAGTCTTGAAAGATAATCAGCATTTTGACATGTATCCAGAGCATATTTGGCTGGAGGAAACCAAAAAAGGTAGAGGTTCTTTTTTATCCATCCATCATCCAATCCAGTACAGCACAAACTCTCATGTCTGAAATGTATGGTTCCGAAAGCTGGATGGAGAATGAAATATTGTGGAAAGTGGAATCGTAATGATAACCATGAAAAAAATCCAGTAATAGTCTAGGGAACTGTGGCAGTAAATGCAATAAAGTACTTTGCTTATTTCTCATCTGCTCTGATACGTCTACAAAAGAACTTTTTCCTCATATGTGCATTGATTGTGTGAGGACGTGTGATGTCAACACCCCTCTGTTACCATGAAAAAATATTTTGGGAAGTGGAGGCTTTTGGCTATTGGATTTTGGAGTTTGTAGTGTACTGTATTGTCCCATCAGGTGTGTAGGGGCCTAGGATAGGCTACACATTGTAGACATTTAAGATGAGAATGACCAGTTTCTTTGTCTTTTTTTTTACGTACTGGGAAGGTGAGGTAGGGTCTGGAAAGCAAGGGGAAAAAATACATGATAGAAGGAGTAGTAGTTAACCCGTGGATTGCACAATTACCACTTTTTTTATCCCACCCCGTGATTTAAAAAAAAAAAAAAATGTTTATTATAAACTTGAAGATAAACATCCAGGGCATCATCGGGGGGGAGGGGGGGGACTTTCTGTCTTTGCATAGAGATTCCCCTACCTGCCACTATGGTTAGTGGGTGCCTACTGTGGTGGGAACTTGTGTGAGAAATTTTTGAACTCATCACAGCCTGAGCTGTGGCTTCCAACGCAGCACTTCCCAGCCTGAGCTGTGGCTCGCAATCCTTTGGTTAACGGCATTCCCATTGAGTGGACTCTACTCTCATTCACTCACCATTCAGGCTTCCAAAGCCCTGACTTCTCTTTGTAGGCATAACCATCTGTACATTTTTTTATTGTTAAAGATACATTTTGCATTACTGCACAAAGTAGTTAAAATCCTGTACAACTTTCACAGAAGAAGGCAGCAGCAGCAGTAACCCATTTGAGGAAGTAGTGGTGAAGAAAGTACAGGATATGGTGTACCAATTCCAAGGCCAGGCCATCACCTGTATATATAACATACAGAAGCATTACACACCCATTATTGCAAGGTAACACCAACAATATCTACAGTAAGTTCTTGATATAGGGTTTTTGGATTATTGTTTGGTTCTGGAGAGTGATGCATTCATTCAGTGTCACTGTTATAACTGGGTGGTTCTGCTGCCTTGTTAAATATACATCCCTTAGCTCCCTTCCTGTCCCCCTTAAAGAGGATGGTGGGCCATCTTAGGGCAACTTCAGGCTGCAGTCCACCAGCTTCATGTTTCACATGAATCTGGAGCTACAAATCTTCAAATCCCACTTTGCCCCATAGAGACAGGAGGAGAGGGGCTCAGGGTTTGAAAGGCAAGAGTGACAAGCTTCACTCATCTCTGAGTGACATTATGTAAATAATAAACCCAGACCACCCCTCTGATAGAAATACTGCTGCATTATGCTGGTTTTGCTATTTAGTTCACCTTAAGCATCATGTGTAGAAATGACACTATTCCTCCTCTTAAGGAATCCCCATAGTGAGGCTGGCCATGGAACAGTCAGTATACTGTATTGTATGGACAGGAAGCTAAACCAAGTGCCAAACCAGCTAGAAGTGTAAGATGTGTAATAAGAATTGTAACAGCATGCAAGTCTTGGCTTGGACTTTGCACTTGTGGCAGAGTTTCCTGCCTGAGAATGATGTTTGTATGGCTAATAAACAAACTTGTAGCCGCAATTGGCTCTCATCGTCGTACCTCCCAGGGCCAGAGGCAGTCACCCATCTGCTACCCTCCACCTGTCTGCTACTATAAATTACAGGAAAAATGCCTCTTGAATTTGATTGTCACCAATAAAGCTGATTTGCCAGTTTCCCCCACTTTACAGTACCAGTTATTTGTAAAAAGTTGTGATATTTTTTAAAATATCTCTGACTGATAACGAGGATTGTTGTACTCATAAGAGCCTTACGGATTCTTTTAAGTTATCTCTGGCTTATTCACCTTAAGTAGAAATTTTTGCTTTTTAGCTTATATCCTTTAGGTCACTGGCAGAATAGGACAGTACTGTTCTATAGCTCTCCATCCTTTCTTTGACACTTTTTCATAAATAGCACTGTATTCTTCTGTTAATTACTGTACACAGCTCAAGATTCTAAATGGAGAAATTAAAATTTTTTGCTCAGTTAAAGTGAACAGAGTATGTAGTTGATGACATATGTAAGAAGTTTTCTTGTGTTTTATCAGTTGTTTAGAAGGGCTGGATGTAGTCAGACTGGAGTGTCAGTCGGACTTAATACAAAGGAGACTCATTTCTACCTCATATCTCGGGCTCATCAAATTTCATGCAATCATAACTTATTGAAGTTGTTGGAATGGCCCAGTTTCATCAGGCGAAAACTAACTAGCTATAGAAAACACAGAGATTTATTCATAACTCATAATTGTCTCATTAAATTTTATAAAAAAAAACTTAATGTTCAAGTTACTGGAATGGCCCAGTTCCAGCATGCTATAAGAGTGGTATTATAGGAAGATCATGTCACACATTATGATGACAGATAACATTTTCATAACTTACAGAATCGTCAATGAGTTATTCAGTATATTGCCCATATTCTAGTGTTAATTCTCATGTTCAAGACTGATGACAGAATAATGCTGGGACTCTGCATCCTTTCTGTGGCACTTCTTCATTACTTGCACCATATTCTGATGTCTCATTACAGCTCTGCATTCAAGCTGGAGAGCTTATTGCTTAATGGTAACTATTTTTGTTATTTATTGTTTATATTCAGCTTAGATGATGGATGGATATTCAGCTTGAATAAGTTTTCCTCTTTCATCTATCTATCCATCACCCAAGTCAGTATTGCCTCAACAGGAGGAGGGACCTGGGGTTAGCGTGATGAGGCCAGGCATTTAAGCTGAGAGGAACCAGTTGCTTTCCCTTGTGAGCAGCATTACTTGAGCAGTATACCCTAACTACACCCTTAGAAGATTCATATGGGCCACAGAGTGTAAAAACAGGGGTCTCTTCACACATTTTTGTAACTGATAACTTTACCTAACTTTCAGATTCATCAACAAACTGCTCAACATACTACCCAAGCTATATGGCATCATGCGCACCCGAGTTCTGGAGTGTCTGGTGGCTCATTTGTCGGCCATGGATGATGTCTATACCCACCTTAAAGAACAGTGTCTTCTTGATACTCTTGCCAGGAAGTAAGTGGCTGAATCTTGTGAATGAAAGCATGCTTTTGGATTTGAGGGGATGCTCACCATCCACTCATTCGATGTAGTTCTGCTCTCAGGTGACTACCTTTTCCTATCTTCCTTCCTTCTTTACTTCCTTCTTCTTCTGTCTTTCTTTCCTTTCTTTCCTCTTCCTTCTGTCTACAGGTTGCTCTACACTGAGTGACAAGCTAAATGGTTTCCTGTGCACCAGGAAACGATTTATTATGCTGGGTGGTAACCATGTAACCAAATTATGGCACCTGGTGGTTTAGTGGGTAATTAAGGTGCTCCAGTCAGATTGAGCCAGTGCAGGTTTATATCCAAGGGGTGGTTGGGGTTTATTGCTCACGCAATGCCACTCAGGGATGTCAGGACCAATTTGCCTATCCCCAGGCTCCTGTGCACCTCATGGGGCGATCCATGATTAGATGGTGGATGGATATACTCACCAGGGATAGTGACTCTTTCCAGTCCATGTAGGATGGGGCATTGATCAGTAAAGCTGGCCTGTTCTGCCTCAGTTAGATCTCAGAGATGCAGTGGTCATCCTTAAAAAAAAAAAAAAAAAGCGCCTGAAGGTTTCATAGGCATATGGTACTTCATGTCATTGCTGCAACCCACTGACAGAAACTGTAAAGGTTATCTTGATGTTCATTTGCAGACAGAAGAGTGTAGTTTTTATTTTGTTGGCTTTTTGTTTTCACAGTGCCCCTTCCATTAAGAAAAGACAGGTTGAAGATTTTTTTTTTTTTAATAAGGAGTAGATGTATCCTTCATTTTAGGTTGCTTTTTGTTTATGTATATTGCATAATTGTATGATCTTTCTATCCCATACTTACTGTATTTATTAGCTCTCAAATACTGACAATTTGTGCATCAAGATTTTATTCTAGATTAAGTGAAATCTAGGATGCATAGCCTTTTAAATCTGAATATCAAACTTTTCTGAAGCTGGCTGTCGTGAAAACAGCATGTATATTAATCAGATTCAAAACCTGAAGAGTGTGTGGGTAAGGTGGAAGGGAAGAAGGGGGGAGGGGTAGTGGAGATTAATGATGAGATGGAGAGATGGGGTGGAGAAGTATGAGTGAGGATTATGTGAGTTTGAGAGAACTGTGCCTGATGGCAGAGGATAAGGTGATGTGAAGCAGTGCATTTGTGGCCACCCTTTCTGGAATTAAGGCATTTGGCTATAGACAGGTAGATAGATAAAGCTTATCCAAACTTCCTTTGTACAGAGAATCAGAGACTCAGCTAGTGTCACTACAACTGGTCAATGCAGTATTGCCACGCCTCACTCCACCCCAGCTGCTGTATTTCATCCCAGGAGTGGTTGCATTTGCCAGTCATCCAGCACCAAAGTGTCGAGAGACTATGTTTGATGTGCTGTTCTGGGTCTACGACAATTATAGGTATGTTTATTATATTTTTGCATAGTTTTGTGAATTATATTATTTTTAATAGTTTTGTGAATGAGTTTCATTATTTATTAGGTTCATGACTGTAGTATATTCTTGATGGTTGCTAGTGGGTCATGGTGCTTCAACCAGATGGTGTCTGTAGAGTTTTACATTCAGGAGGTAGTAGGAGTTTGTTACTCATATAATGCCGCCAAGGAAGACCTGGGATGAGGTTGTAGAGTGTAACACCAGGGGTAAGGGACTGAATAGTGAGGCTGGAAGAGATCAAGCAGTATGGAGAGCTGCCACAAGCCTGTTGGAGCCTTTCTAAATGATACGATAGGAGCTCGCCCTCTTTTTCCCACTCAAAGATTGGGTGAGGTTGTGTCCAGAGAGAATTTTTCCTATTAAGTGGGCTATACTCATTCACTCACCATTCAAGCCCTCAGAATCCTAACTCAACTTTCAAGCATAAACAGTCACATTTACACACTTCAAATATAATGATAAAAATGACAGTGAAGGACCTAGTTAACCATTAAATATCATTTGTGGTGTCAGTGATCACGAGAGCAGTGAGGGTCGTCAGCTGGAGCATGAGGCAAGGGTGACACTACTGAAGGGGGTCACTGAGGAGGACGCTGCCCTGAGACAACAGGTTCTTAGCTTCTGGCTTCAAGGTTGGTGTTGTGATGTATCCATGTGACAGCCATAGTTAGTGCTGTTATAGTCCTATATTTATTTTTTATATATCCATAGGCTCAGCCATACAGAAATGACAGTGATTAGATGGTTGCATTGTGCGTCCTTAAATTCAAAGCCTGGGGGCTAAGATTGTGATTGAAAAGTTGAGAGGAAGGATGGGACTTGAATGTGTTGGTGTTATGATGAGGAGGAGTAGATTGAGATGGTTTGGGCATGTTGAGAGGATGGAGGATGACAGTTGGGTGTTGAAGGCGAGAGGTGTGAATGTTGAGGATAAGTTTACGAGAGGCTGGCTAAAAAAAGACCTGGGACAAAGTCACAGAGTATGACCGTGTATGGAGTACAACTCTCATGTGTGGGGAGGCACCCCACATGCAGCTCTTCTCAATAGGGTGGAGTCAAAGGCTTTTCGTCTCATTAACTCTCCTCCTCTTACTGATTCCCTTCAGCCATTGTCTCTTCGCCGCACTGATGCATCTTTATCTTTTCTTCTATCGCTACTTCAATGGTCACTGTTCCTTTGAACTGTCTGCTTGCATCCCTCCACCTCTACGACGGGCACGTAGTACCCGTCTAGCAACAAACTCTCATCCCTTTTCTGTCCAACTCTCTAATGCAAGAGTTAACCGTTACTCCCAGTCTTTTATTTATGCAACTGGTCAACTCTGGAACTGTCTTCCTCTGTCTGTATTTCCTACTTCCTATGATCTCCAGTCTTTCAAACGCAGTGTGTCCAGGCATCTCGAATTGAACGGATCTTGACTTTGGCTCTCTTTTGTACTGTTTTTGCTTTTTCTTGGAAGGAACAGTATGCAGGCCTGTGGCCTTTGGTTCCTTCTTCCATGCATATAAAAAAAAGAAAAAAAAGCAGATTGACTAGGAAGTGTGCTAGAGATTGATCATCGTAGAGAACTGTCATTTGGTGACCAAGGCCGATGCATGCAAGCGTATTAGAGCCTTTATATAATATGATACAATCATTTATTTTATTTATGTATTTATTTCAGTATACCTGACAAAAAACCATAACACGCTTTCAACTTAGTTTATGACTAGTTGTAATCAGATTGGAGAACAAGCTTGACTCCTAACCAAGGAGACTTATTCCAGTCTCATACTTAAGACTTATAAAATTTTGTGTAACAGTGACTTACTGTTTTGAGTTGTGAGAGTGCCTCAGTTGTCAGGTGCAAAACAAATCTGATATAGACAGTCATCATCATCATCATAATTTTAACCTTTCTCCACCTAAGGAAGGAATAGAGTGGGTTTTAGAAACAAGGATGTATTAAGAATAAAAGTGAAAGAACATTCAGCATTATTCCCAGGATGTAGGCCACACAGTACTCAAGCCCTTGGAATCCCGGCTCCACGTCACAGGACGAAGCATTTGCACATACCATAATGTCACCTTATATTAATATGGACACCAGCCTGCCTTCATACAGTTCTCATGTGCCCTCCACACTTAGTCTCCTGTTTCATTTAAAGCTTTCATCCCCCCACCTCCCCCACCCCCAGCCTCTCTCTCCCCCCACCCCCTACTTGCTGGATCCTTTACAATTTTATCTATCTTTTCTGAAGTTGTCAGCCTTGTCAGTCTGAGGAAAAAGATTTTTTTCTAACTGTCTGTTTGTCTGTATATAGCCAGACACCATAAGCATTGATATGGTGGCCTGAAACCATTTGCCTCCATGTCAAGCTGTCCTTCTCCATCAGGCTGACCTTTCTCCAGTGCACACTACCCTCACTCATGTGCTTCTCAACCCCATCTTTCCATTCCATCCTATGTCTCCCTCTCCTTCTATCCCTTTCCACCACATTCACATACTCACCTAGTCAGTCTTTCATTTTCCACTGTACTGTCAGGTTATTTCAGCCAAACTGTGGAATCCTCAATATTGAAGGAGCTTGATTATTCACACTACACTTTAATTTCATTATGTTGTTGAGAGTTCTCCCATTTTCAGAGTCTCTTTTACTTATCTGTTGATTCTGTCTTACCCTGTCTTTAGTTGAGGGAAAGAGCCCATGGAGTACGGAAAAATAAAGCCAGGATGATGATGATGATGATAGCAGTGATGGTGTGGTGATGATAGTGAAGACTTTGGTAATGGTGGTGGTGGGATTGATGATGAGATATGATGGTTATGACGTGTAATGGTGATGGTGGTGGAAATGGTGCTAGTGATGGGATGATAAAGATTATAATAATAATAATCTAGTCTTTTATTTCGATCAAAAGCACCAGTTCTTCCAGGAGGAATTCACTAGCACTTGACAGTCATCTACACATTTATGATTACAAGAATTGTGACCCCACTTTCGTACAATACAGTCTTCATCAGTGGGGGAAAAAGAAAGTCCGGAAATCCTTACCATCATCTGCTGTTTCAGGATCACGTAATCTTAGCCTACCTGATCGGCTCCTTCACATCCTAGAGAAGATCTACAGTCCAGATAGTGAAGATTCATTCCTGCAGCTTGCCTCGTACATCCTTCTGGAGTCAACCACACGCTCTGCTGACTACCAGAGGGAGATATTTAACCAACCCCTTAGTCTTTGCAAATTCAGGGTACTGTTTTATCTGCTTCTTATATCAGCAGTATCTTGCATGCTTGTGTGTGTGTGTGTGTGTGTGTGTGTGTGTATTTATGTATTTGTATTTACCTATTTGTAGTATACAGGAATTGAGCTAAGCTCATGTTGTCCCGTCTCCATATCTACATTTATCTAATCTAGTTTTAAAGACATGAATTTTTTTCGCCTGCACCACCTCTTCGTCTAAGTCACTCCAAATACTTATGCATCTGTTTGGGAAACTGAACCTTTTGAGATCATTAAGACATCTACTTTTCCTCAACTTGAAGCCTTGACCTCTTGTTCTTTCATCATCCAACACAAAAAGATCCTCTCTATCCACCCTTTCCAATTCTCTTGCATTTCTAAATATTGTGATCAAGTCACCTCTTTCCCTTCTCTCGTGCAGTGTTGGTAACTTCAGTTTTTCCAATCTATCCTCGTAGGTGAGTTCCTTTAAACATGGTATCATCCTCGCTGCCATCCGTTGAACCCTCTCTAGTTCATCAGTATGCTTCTTCAAATGAGGTGACCATACCACAGCCACATACTCTAGTCTTGGTCTTATCATGGTGACTATCAGCTCAACATTTCCTCATCCACATAATTAAAAGCCACTCTCATGTTAGTTAGTAATCTGTAAGTTCCTCCAATGATTTTGTTTTTATGGTTTTCTGGTGACAAGTCATCCTGAATAATCACTCCGGGGTCTTTCTCATCCTTTCTTTTACTAATTATCTCATTGCACATTTTATATATCCAGTGCTGTCTTTTTTCACTTATTCCCATTTCTAATACATGACACTTCTTGGTATTAAAATCCATTTTCTAAGTCTGGCTCCAGTGGTGAAGTTTGTCCAAGTCCTCTTGCAGTTTTTTACAACTGTCAGTACATTTAATATGTTTCATAATTTTAGCATCATCTGCGAACATGCTTACGTAACTATTCAAACCCTCTGGCAAATCATTTACTTATATCAGAAACATTATTGGGGCCAAGACAGAGCCCTGGTGTACTCCACTAGTCACGTTTCTCCATCGTGAAACCCTGTCTCTTATCACTGTTCTCATCTGCCTTCCTATCAAATAATCTCCCATCCACTTTAATAGTTTCCCATGCACCCCTCCAAATGTCCTCAGCTTCCACAATAGTCTCTTATAGGGCACCCTGTCAAATGCTTTCTTAAGATCCAGATAGACACAGTCTGCCCATCCCTCTCTCTCCTGTACGACATCTGTTACCCTACTGTAGAAACTTAGTAGGTTAGTAATACATGATCTTCCTTCCCTGAAACCAAACTGTCTTGGTGTTATCACTTCATTTTCTTCTAAATACTTTATCCATCTTTTTCTAATAACTTTCTCACAGATTTTACAAACAATACTAGTAAGTGACACAGGTCTATAATTAAGTGGATCCTCCCTATCTCCTCCCTTAAAGATTGGCACAATACTTGCTCTTTTCCAATATTTAGGTAACTGTCCATTTTCAAGCGAGGTTTTGATAATGACATAAACTGGCCACACTAACTGGTCGGCACATTCCTTCAGGATCCATCCAGCCACACCATCTGGTCCCATTGCTTTTCTCACTTCCAAATCCTTCATCAGCTGTAGCACCTCATCCATGTCAACTGTAATTTCGGTCATTCTCGTCAGCCTGGGTTCCATTTCAGGCTCCCTAAATTCGTCTTCCAATACATAAACTGACTGTAGCTTGTTGTTCATTATTTCACACAAGTCTTCCTCTCTTTCATATGTTTCATCTCCATCCCTCAGTCGTATTATACTGTCCTTAACTTTCATTTTGCCATTTACAAACCTATAAAATAGTTTCGGCTCTTTTTTACAGTTAGATACAATATCTTTTTCATATTTCCTTTCCTCTTCTCTCCGTATCCTTACATATTCATTTCTAACCTGCTTGTACTCCTCCCAGGCCCTTTCACTATACCTTCTTCTCACTTTCTTCCATGCTTTTTTTCTTGCCTCTTGTGCCATCCTACATCTGTTGTTAAACCATTCTTTCTTCCTTTCCATAGCTGCAGAAAATTTTGGGACATACTTAGTAACTCCTGTTTTATATACTTCTATCAAAAACTCATATTTCTCATCAATATTTGTGATCATATTCATTTTACTCCATTCTACATTTTGGAAAAAGTTTCTCAGGGAAGCAAAGTCTGCCTTCCCATACTTGTATCTATTTTCTCTGTGTTTTTCATCTCTTTCTCCTTCCCTCACTCCTACCACGTCCATCTCAATTACCAGATGATCACTTAATTACCAGATGATCACTTTTACCAAAGGGGCAATGGTAGGTTATGTTCCTCACATCATTTGGGTCCTTTGTGAATAGTAGGTCAAGCCTGGATGGTTCATCAACACCCCTAATTCTTGTGTTTTCTTTGATCAACTGGGTTAACATGTTTTCCATCATCAATTCCATTAATTTATTTCCCCATGATTCTTCATTGTTCCCAGCATCCATACTTTCCCAATCAACTTCTCTACAGTTAAAATCTCCCATTAATATTATTCTATTTCTTCATTCAATTAACATTTCTAGCCTAATAATGGATTCACTTATTAACTGTTCGTAATCTTCTTTTGTCCATGCCCTAGTTTTGGGGGGCATATAAAAAACTATTACATCCATTTTTTCTCCATAATTGTCCTCTATTTCAACTCCCAAAAGTTCAGCCTTAGTATTTTCAATTTCTATATTCTTTACTCTTAGGTCATTATGGGTTAATATCACTATTCCTCCCCCAAATTTGCCTTCTCTGTCCTTCCTCCAAATCTTATAATTATTCCAGCCAAATAATTTTATATCGACATCTCGGGGCAATTTAGTCTCTACTAGGCAAACAATTTCAGGTTTATTTTCATTTAAGTAGTCTCCAATTTCCCCTTTCTTAGATATTAATCCATCTACGTTACTATACATGATGCTCAGATTTGCTGCACTGTTGTTATCTTTACTCGTTCTTCTCTTTTTCATATTCATATCCATCCCCTTTGTTTCCTTCACGTCTAGTTCTTTACATACCACTTCCTTGCCTTCAAATCCATCACTCTCCAAAAAAAAGTTTTACGTTCTTCCTCTGTCCTCCTGTCATTTTTTTCCTTTACTTGGTCCTTCAAAGATTTTAAGACTTCTCTTTCTTCTTCATTCAAGTCTTTTCTTACTATAATATTTTCCATTCCTGCCTCTTTACTTAGTTTCCAGGTCACCTTAAATATGTCATTTACAACACTTTCTGAAGACATCTTAACTCTCACTGGTCTTGCTTCCCCTTTCTTATATGGCCCTATCCTCCTTACTTCCTCAATTTCTTTTTCCCACTTGTTTCCTTCGGGATCGATCTTGCCCAATATTTGCCTCACCTGATTTGAGTCTCTCTCGAGTCTCACAGACCTAACTTTTTCTTCTTCCTCCCTGTTTCCAAATATTATCACACATCTGTTCCTTTCTACTGTTTCTCTCACTATTTTCTCTTTTTTCTTCAATATTTTCACTACATTTTCTTCTATTTTTTTCTTGTTCATTTCCCTTTCTTCCAGAATAATTTCCCTTAAACTGACTACTTCTTTCTGTTCTTCTTCCACATGTGCCCACTTTGCCTTTTGCTCTTCTAACACACTACTTACCTTCTCTGTTTTGTTACTGCTTTCTTCTAGTTTTCTCCGTAATTCAATATTTTCTCGTTTTAAATTCTCGATCTCCTGGTTCACTGTCTCATTGGCCTGTATCAAACTCTGTATAGTATTTTCGGTTTTTTCAGGCATGTCTCTTGATACTAGATCTTCCACTTTCTTTTCTAGACCACTAATTCTCATAATCAATGTGTGTGTGTGTTTGTGTGTGTATTTACCTATTTGTAGTATACAGGAATTGAGCTAAGCTCGTGTTGTCCTGTCTCCATATCTACATTCATCTAATCTAGTTTTAAATACATGAATGTTTTTCGCCTGCACCACCTCTTCATCTAAGTCATTCCAAATACTTATGCTTCTATTCGGGAAACTGAACTTTTTGAGATCATTAAGATATCTACTTTTCCTCAACTTGAAGCCATGACCTCTTGTTCTACCATCATCCAACACAAAAAGATCCTCTCTATCCACCCTTTCCAATTCTCTTACATTTCTAAATATCGTGATCAAGTCACCTCTTTCCCTTCTCTCGTGCAATGTTGGTAACTTCAGTTTTTCCAATCTCTCCTCGTAGGTGAGTTCCCTTAAACACGGTATCATCTTCGTTGCCATCCGTTGGACCCTTTCTAGTTTATCAATATGCTTCTTCAAATGAGGTGACCATACCACCGCCGCATACTCTAGTCTTGGTCTTATCATGGTCACTATCAACTCCCTCAACATTTCCTCATCCATATAATTAAAAGCCACTCTCATGTTGGTCAGTAATCCATAAGTTCCCCCAATAATTTTGATTATATGCTTTTCTGGTGACAAGTCATCCCGAATAATCACTCCCAAATCTTTCTCATCCTTTCTTTTACTAATCATCTCATTGCCCATTTTATATGTCCAGTGTGGTCTTCTTTCACTTATACCCATTCCTAATACATGACACTTCTTGGCATTAAAGTCCATTTTCCAAGTCTGGCTCCAGCTGTGTAGTTTGTCCAAGTCCTCTTGCAGTTCTTTACAACTATCAGTACATTTAATATGTTTCATAATTTTAGCATCATCTGCAAACATACTCATGTAACTATTCAAACCCTCTGGCAAATCATTTACATATATCAGAAACATTACTGGGGCCAAGACAGAGCCCTGGGGTACTCCACTAGTCACATTTCTCCATTGTGATACCTTGTCTCTTATTACTGTTCTCATCTGCCTTCCTATCAAATAATCTCCCATCCACTTTAATAGTTTCCCATGCACCCCTCCAAATGTCCTCAACTTCCACAATAGTCTCTTATAGGGTACCCTGTCAAATGCTTTCTTAAGATCCAGATAGACACAGTCTGCCCATCCCTCTCTCTCCTGTACGACATCTGTTACCCTACTGTATGTATGTGTGTGTGTTTACACTTAGTTATAGCATAGAGGAATTGAGATAAGCTTGTGTTGTCATGTCTCCATCTCTACTTTTATCTATTCTAGTTTTGAGGACATGCATGTTCTTTACTCACTTCACCACCTCTTCTAAGTTGTTTCAAGTATGTATACTTCTGCTAGGGATTTTTTTTTTTTTTTTAACCCTTTCGCGCATGCATAAGTTTTAATAAGTTTCACAGCTCACAATTTTACTCACCTGCGCTCGCCGCCAGGCCACCCGCGCAATGCAAATAACACGTATTCTCTCCTTATTTTCGCCACCCAAACCTCTAAATATTACCATGAAGCCCACATCATCTTATTTGCTGATGTTTGTTGTAGCTGATTTATAAAAAAATAAAAAAAAGTACATTTGGCCGCTGTGAATAAACATTTTAGAACGTTGATCTCACCTCCCAGCATCATCATTCGAATGTTTTCCATCATACAGAAAAATGCTTTTAGATGTTTTGATAGAGAATTTCATTGGCTTTCTAATAAGGTGTGTCAGGTTGTGATGCGATTTGTAGTTTTCGAGAAAATAGCCAAAAACTAAAAGGCTTTTTTTTTTTTTTTTCAGGGAGCTCTACTGCGAAAGTTTTCTCACACACCTTATGTTTTTATTACATAATCTTATGTAGAATTTCATGAGCTTTCTCAGGAGCTCCTCCGATTTTTGATGCGCTTCATAGTTTCTGAGTAAATCGCAAAAAAACTGCAGGGTACTCACTTTCATCGTTCATGCACAATAACCGTCTACATAACAACAGCTTTTCATTAGAGATATTACATAGTTATGTCCAGTACATACGTAAAATTCACTGATCTTTATCATGGTTCTTACAGGAAATTGATACGTTCAATAGTTTTTGAGTAAATGGACAACAAAGATAGAATACTCTTCCTTGCCTGCAAGGAGATAAAAACGCTCAATTTCCCTGCCTCACGAGCACCTACATATTTTCGCTTGTTAGGTTTTATTATCATTTATATTTTTTTTTCTACTCAAATTGTACACGTGAAATATCATGAGCTTTTTGATAGTGCTCTCAGAAACTCGACATGACCACTAGTCTTTTTGCTAGGTACTGATACAGAAGCTGAACTTTTTTCCATCTCCTATGTGTATATGTAAAAAACAATACTTACTTATGTAAAAAATATAGAAATGTAGAATTAGGTCAATATACAAATCAACAAAATATGGATAACTCACTTGTTCCAGAAGTGTTGAGCTGCTGGCAGGAACTTGAAGGGATTGGAGATGAGTTAGGTAGTGTGTGTGTGTGTGTGTGTGTGTGTGTGTGTGTGTGTGTGTGTGTGTGTGTGGCGTATTCTCTCTTCCTTGCACTACTTTTGGCTAACACACACGATGCACACAGTAGATTTCTCCACGAACATTCACTGCACGACATACGTATATAATGTCATATATGTGTCGCTCTGTGGCATATTTTCTTGTCTCTGATCATTACATAACTTTCTGCTGTCGGTCAATGCATGCAATATTCTCGGTTAACACTCGCTGCACTATTTTATACGTATATTTCACACTGAACCATATGCAATATAAAACACTATCACATGATTCCATCGCAGCCTCCTTTGTTGGGGGATGATAATTGGGTACAGAGGGTAAGAGGTGTTAATACTGGGGAAGGGGTAGACCGAGAAAGACATGGGACGAGTTCATTAAGTGTGACTTAAGGGTTAAAGGACTGAACAGGGAGGCTGCCATGGATCGAGCAGCGTGGAGAGCCGCCATTAGGTGGCCAAGGCCGACACATGCAAGCATGTTGGAGCCTTCAAAAACGAAACAAAACGATTGTATGGCGTAAGAGACCACCTGTTCCCTTAGCAACTAATGGGTATGTCTGTGTATCTCTGTGGCATAACATAATGCCTGCTATGGTAGGTCAGTTATTTCACTAATCCAGGCACTATATGTTTCACAGATATAAGTAATGGCTTCACTATAAGGGTAAAATACATCATTTACGGGCAGGGTGAGAGTGGAAACCCCACTATAACAAACCAGACTCCTGCCTCTAGGCCTAATGGCCGATAACGGACCCCAGTGCTTTCCAAACAATATATCTGTGTTCAATAGACACAGTCACTTCACAGTATGGTCAAAAACACTGTACAATCACAATATTTCAATAATGGCTTCAGCCTCGGGTGGGAGGGGGAAAATGGCGGATTTAAAGGGACAACGCAACGAGGCACAACCCTGCTGTCTGGCTGCTTGTAGAGCACTGAGATTTTATCTCTACGTACAGGCCCATATGAGCCATTGCAGTGTTGCCAAAGTTTTACCTTGGGAGAGACACGCGGCTGCTAGAATGCACCAAAATTTGACGCAAATTGTCCTTAATTTTTGGTTAATTTTTTTCGCTTTTTCACGCGATTTGCGGCCCGTGTGCTTCTACACACCACACCACATGGAATGCAAATCGCGGTTCCATGCGTGAAAGGGTTAATAGGTACCTGCTTTTCCACAGTTTTTCCATCATCTGTCCACCTGTTTCATTTCTCTGACACTTTTCAGTGTCATAATCAGATCTTTCTCCCTCCTTTCATAAATGGTTGATATCTTCGGCTTCTTTCATCTCCATGTAGGAAAATTCTTCCAGGCTGGGTATTATCTTTGTAGCCATTCTTTGAACCTTCTCTACTTTGTCATTGTGTTTCTTCAAAGGTGGCAACCGTATCACTGCTGCATATTCTGATCTCTGTTTTACCATAGACATTACTCTTTCAGCATCTGCTCATCCATGTACAGTGATCCCTTGATTATCACGCACTTTGTTATAACAGTTTTTGATATCGCTGCAAGATGAAAACCTGCACTCATGCTGTTATTGTGCATTTTCTTACTCAAACACATCCTTATCACACACCTGAGCTAGTTTCTGTCAACAATTGTGGTGCAGTATTGGTGGTTTCTGATTGCCCGAAGGGGTTGAGAAATGAGACCCTACTGAAGGCATTAATCCCAGGTAGTGGAGACCATTAACTCTCCACCCCCAACCTCAGAACCCCCTAATCTAATGCCCGTCTCAGGTCTGTATAAGGCACATATTTCTTTCTTATGGTGCCCTTTTTGTCACTTTCTGTTAACCATTCCTGTTTGTGTTTCTGGTACCATAATAGTGTATTTGTATTTAGTGGCTCTAAACTGTTGTAAAAGGGAAAATTTGGGCTTGCATTTAGGATGCCTGGTACCATTTAAGATAAATGCTATAGGTTCTTTGCATTCATTATCACACAGTTCTATTGTCATGTACCATATCTGGTACTAATTATGTGTGATAACCAAGGAATCTTTGTAATTAATAGCCACTCATGTTCATCAGCAGTCCACAACCATGTCTGTTCCATTTTTCTTTATTACTCTTTTATTTGTAATTTCACATACCACTTCCTGACCTTCAGATCCATCACTTGCCAAAAAATCTGTCAATGCCCATCTCCGGGTCTTTTGGCTTTTCTTTCTTTCTTTCTTAATTCTTTTAACATTTATAATAAATTTCTGTCCTATTCATTCAGAGCTTTCCATATGATTATATTTTCAAATCCTGGCTGGTTATTTAGTCTCCATATCACGCCCATTGACTACGCTCTTGATCTTAAATTTAATTTTCAGTGATCTCAGTTCACCCTTTTTGTATAAACCTGGCCTCACTTCTTCCACTTCCTGCTACCACTGTCTTTCCTCGGCATTTATTTTGTTCAGTATTTCCGTGACTCAGCTCATCTTCTCCTGCTTTCTATCATGTCTGACTTTATGTTCTCTTTCTACCTCTCCAAATGCCACCATACATCTATTCATATTCACAAAATCTTTCACTACTTTTTCATTCTTTGACAAGATTTTGACATCTCTCTCAGTTGACTTTAGTTGTGCTTTAGTGCTAGAGAGGAATGCCTTCCTGAGGTGGCACTGCTATAACTGGGTGGCTTCACTGCCTGGTTTTACAAATGTCCCTCAACTCCCTTCCTGTTTCCCAAAAGGAGGTAGTAGACTGCTGGAGGAGGGTACTTTCAGCCTGCAATCCACCTGGTTCTTGTTACAGATGAGCCTGAGGCCACAGCAGCAGCAATAATCACAACAACAACAACAGCAGCAGCATCTTGGTTTTTCAGGAGATGCATGTGAGTACAGCTTGGCGGGCAAGGCACTCTTCCATGATACCCCTCTTTGCTGAGACTCAGACCACCGGGGACTCACCAACCTCCTTAACATCATACCTCAGCATGACGCAAGGGGGTGACGCCGTGGAGGAGGGTGAAAAGGGCCTGGGAGGGGTACAGGCAACACAGCCACGTGTTTTCTCTGCCACACAGCAAAGTGAGGACATGTTTGTCTGTCTCTCTTTCCATCCCCCCTCCTTGTCTGTTGATTGATCCATCTGTCTGTTTGTCTGCTGTACATCGATCTATCTCTCTGCCTACCTGTCTTTCTCTCTGTCACATCATACCTCAATGTGACGCAAGGGGAAGACACCATGGAGGATGGGGAACAGGGCCTGGGAGGGGTACAGGCAACACAACCCAAATGTTTTCTGTGCCACACAACTCGGTGAGGTGAATTAAGGATTCTGGGATGTTTTAATAGTAAGTGAATGAGTGTGTGGTTCATTTCACCAGGCAGAATGTAGATTAGTTCACATGCTATTATGTTCTTTAATTTTTCTTGTTTTTTGGACTCTACCTCATCCCAATTGGGTGTGGCAAGAAGAGGCAGGATGATGATGCTGAAATGTTTCTGGTTGGGTAGTGTATATCATATGCTGTATAAAGCAGGGTTGGAAAAAATCACAGATTAAAAGAAAAAAAAAATGATTTTTTATTTAAATCAGATTTTTTTTTATTTAAATCAGTTTTTTTAAAAATCTGTGTGTGTTTTTTTTTTCCCCCAACCCTGTTTGTGCCTTTGGGAATTCTGTCAAAATAGCTCCATACTGGGTCTTTTTTCCTCCCATTTCCTGCTATGCATCCATTACAAAACTGAAAATAATAATATGAATGGGAAGTGGGAGTAAGGCAGTGCACCACAGGTTAGCACTTCTTGGTATGGAGGAGGTTACTCACACTCAGGGTTGGAAAAAATAGCATATACAGTAATCCCTCTATTATTCAGACGTCCAATATTCGAACACCCTCACTATTCGGATATCGTGGGCTGCCCAACCCCCCAAATGCCAAAAAATTTGAAAAAAAATAGAAGAAAAATCGATTTTTTTGGACCGCGTCAGTTTGAATTTCCTGCACGCGCCGATCGGCTGTGTTTACCCGCGTGGCGCCTCTCTGTCGGTCCCCATTACCCACTCAGCTCTTGCCTCGTGAACAGCTCCGACAATGGCGGCTGAAGTGATTGCTTTTGTGGTGATACCCTACCTCCTACAGTGCCTGATACTGCTCTTCACCTTCTTCATCATGTGTGTGATGATGGCCCTGCCACCTGAGAAGAGGAAGAAAGTGGTTCTGACTCTGGAGAAGAAGAGGGAAGGGTATTGGAAAAGATGGACGCAGGGTGGCCGACATCACGGATTCGTCGTGAATTCAATCTCCCTCGCTCCACCTTGTTTGATATCAAGAAGTCCTGAGACAAACTACAGCAGTACACGGCTGATTTCACTTCGAAGGCCAGACGAAACGTGGAGAGGAAGGTGCTGTTTACTCCTAGGTATGCTGAGATTGAATAAATTCTCCAGGACTCGTCACTAAACCACACAGGAATTTACTGTTATGTACAACGAAGTGAAGTGATGTGATGCAAGGTAGGCGAAAGAAAACGTTGCGGAAAGTGCTTGTGAGAAGTGCTGGCGAGTGTAAAGTGCACTGGAAGTGCTAGGGTGTCAGGTGCAAGGTCTTACTGTCAGAGTCTGAGATGATCGAGCGTGTTATACATCAGGACGGCGGCAACATTCTGGTAAGTACCCTAACTTCATCAAAATTCCTTGTTTTGTTCTTTCCATATCATTAATCTCATGCATAAACTGTGTGAAAGATGATTTCCATAAAGATTTTCATGCCTAACCTGTTTTCATCATGCTGTAAATGTGTTAAAAAATTACCAAAAATGTTAATCATAATTTCCTGCTTGCAATTTAATTATTTCATGCATGGTTCTTAAGTGCACCAGCTAGGAAAAAGGTGGAAGGCAGTGAATTTCATGTTCGGTCATAACCTAACCTAACCTAACCTAACCTAACCTAACCTAACCTAACCTATCCTATCCTAACCTAACCTAACCTAACCTATGATTGCCATAAAGATTTTCATGCCTAACATGTTTTCATCATGCTGTAAATGTGTTAAAAAATTACCAAAAATGTTAATCATAATTTCCTGCTTGCAGTTTAATTTTTTCATGCTGATTCAGAGGAGAGATTGAGACAGTTGGTAGAGGAGTTTGGAAGGGCGTGTGAAAGGAGGAAACTGAAAATAAATGAGAATAAGAGTAAAGTGATGAAGTGTACGAGGTTGATAGATGGTAGGAGGATGATTATAGTTTTGAATGGTGAGTTGCTTGAGGAGGTTGAGTGTTTTAAGTACTTAGGGTCACATGTTGCTGCGGATGGAAGAATAGATGCAGAAGTGAAGTTTAGAATGAATGAAGTTGGAAAGGTGCTAGGAGGAATGAAAAAAGTGTTTGGATGTTGTTCACTCAGAATGGATGTAAAGAGAAGGCTGTATGAGGGTGTTGTGGTACCGACTGCATTATATGGGGCTGAAACATGGAATATGGGTGTAACAGAGAGGAAAAGTTTGAATGTAATGGAGATGAGGTGTCTGAGGAGTATGTGTGGAGTGACGCGTATGGATCGAGTGAGAAATGATGAAGTGCGAAGGAGAACTGGAATTGTTCGGGAGATGGCTGATCGAGTTGAACAGAGGGTGTTGCGATGGTTTGGGCATATGGAGAGAATGGATGATGAGCGATTGGTGAAAAAGATAACTAGATCTGATGTGAGAGGCGTAAGGCTGAGAGGAAGACCACGAATAGGATGGATGGACAGTGTGAAGAGAGCGTTGGATGCGAGAGGGTTGTCTGTTGAGCAAGGAAGAGTGGCTGTGCGTGATAGAAATGAATGGAGAGAAATTGTGAATGAATAAATGATGACGCAGCCCTGAGAGGATATTCTCCTGCATTTTGTCTGATCAGCTGATCAGGTCAGGTGCAGGTAAGGGGCTGGATCCATTATGATGTGGCAGGGGTAAACCAGCTTTGCTGTCGGGCCCTGCTGCAGATGTCACTGGCTGCACTGCGTGGTTGACCCTCGTGCGGTGTGGTGCGGTGAGGATCTGTCCCTTCTCCCCTTTGGGGCTAAGATGCGAATGAATGTGTATGAGTGGATGAGTAAATTGGTAGTGTGTTGACCTGTCTCGGCTACCTCCCTTTTCTTGGGGGAAGCAGCCTAGGTATATAGATAGATAGATAGCATTGTTTTTAAGTGCACCAGCTAGGAAAAAGGTGGAAGGCAGTGAATTTCATGTTCGGTCATAACCTAAACTAACCTAACCTATCCTAACCTAACCTAACCTATGCTTACCATAAAGATTTTCATGCCTAACCTGTTTTCATCATGCTGTAAATGTGTTAAAAAAATTACCAAAAATGTTAATCATAATTTCCTGCTTGCAATTTAATTTTTTCATGCATGGTTCTTAAGTGCACCAGCTAGGAAAAAGGTGAATGCCAGTGAATTTCATGTCCGGTCATAACCTAACCTAACCTAACATTGTGTTAATCATAATTTCCTGCTTTTAATTTAATTCTTTCATGCATGGTTCTTAAGTGCACCAGCTAGGAAAAAGGTGAAAGGCAGTGAATTTCATGTCCAGTCATAACCTAACCTAACCTAACCATTTTTCTGGTAGCAATTTACATCATTTACTGTATTTGATGCTTTGTATCCAATAATTTAGTGCATAAAATGTGAGAAAAGATGATTTCCATGTCAGATACTTACTTATACTATGCTGGCAAGTTCTGAGCACCTGTGCCTCACTCACCTCTAAATCATCATTTTTTGGTTAAAATTCAATAAATTCATGCTTTGTGTGCATTATTTATGTGAAAAGGGACCTAAATAAGTGCTATACATTTCCAGTAGGGAGGTAGGAAGGTAGTTTTCTGATTTAGGTTAGGTTAGGTTAGGGTCATGAAAAACCAGGACTGGAGCTTCAGGGCCCAATATCCGGACAAAACCAATATTTGGACATGCCTTTGGCTTTATTACGTCGGATATTGGAGGGATTACTGTATATATATATATGTTAGAAAAGGCAAACCACACTCACCGGCCTCACACTGCGAACTGCCGAGGCCCCCAATTGCATACTGCAGGACCCTTCCGGTGACGTCACCACTCGTGACACAAAAGGAGTGTGTGCATGCACACACGCTAACAGCAATATGCTCTAACATTCCCGTTCTCTCTTCTTAATTTGACAAAAGATTCCAAGGACGAAGCTGGATGGTCTATTAGCGTCCGATACACACTATATATCCAATACATAGACTTTTGTGTGAGTACCATCAACACTCGATACACACTATGCATCCAGTACATACTATCAAGACCCAGTCTGTGGCCACATACAGATATGTGATGTCTCTTGAAGTATTATAAACTTTCTAGTCTCGACTGACTGCTGCACGCAGCCGCTCGGTCGAGGCACCTTTCTTGGTGAGACAATCAGCCAGTTGTTGCGATGTATCCACCCCAGATATTTCATCAATCTCCTCTCGCTCCAACATGTCTTGTAATACAGCAATATCAATGCGCAATCTCCTGTCTTCTACGCTCCTACAGGATTAAAGGGCATCCACCAGATTCTTGTTGTTGACGAAACACTTTATTTTGATTTTCCACATCCACAAACCTCACACAATATGTTGGCGAGATGTACAGCATTCTCAGCACATTCAAGCAGCGCCAACGCCTCAGCAGATAAGGTAGATTTGACTACCCTCCTGATCTTTCTTGTCTGCCAGAATATAGGACATCTTGCCTCACTAGCATCTAGTAGGAAGATCACAAAACTTCCCTGAGATCCATTGCCTACAAGGTTGGCAAATGAGGCATCCGAAAAGCACTCTAAATGACAGTCCTCGATCGGTCCCATTCTTGGAATGTATAGCTTCATGTTGTCAGTCTTCACCCTTGAGTTCACCTTATTGAGTCTAAGCAAATTCGCTACGGTAGCTCGGTTGCTATTCACGCTCAACTCACACACATCAAAGGCAATATCTGGCCGAGTGTATGTGGCAATCCAATTGAATTGTCCAATTAATGCTCGGTACTCCTTTTTCTCAGACTCGGACAGCTCCCCTGATTTTACTGCTGCATGATGTTTGCTCAGCGTGACTGGTTTCAAAGATGAAACATACTGGAATTGGTCGAGCGTTATGCTGCCATCGATGTTGGAGATGACATTGAGACCAACGTATTTGAAGGCTTTTGATTCTGAACCGATGAGGAATATTTGACTCAAACGGTTTATCACTTGCTGCTCGAACTCATGTGTACCAGCCCAAAGGAAGTCGTCGACATAAATGCATAAAATGCCTTGGACTTTGCCACTATTGCTCCAAGAGAACAGTGCTGAATCCAGTGATGACACTTTAGCTCCGAGACTCAACAATTGATCTTTTACACGCAGATACCAATGCCTAGCAGCTTCACGAAGGCCATAAGCCGTTTTCTTTAGTCTCCATAACTTACCATTTGCATATTCAGGCGGAGGACGTAAATGAACAACTGTCTCAATGTCGTTACCTTGCAAGTAGGCAGCTTTCACGTCCACAGTGTGGCAATCCCACTGGTTGGTGGAGGCCAAAGAAAGTGCCAAACGCACTGCTTCCTTTGAACAAGTAGGCGAGTCTTTTTGGAGATCCACTGTGTCTTCCTCAAATCCTCTGGCGACTAAGCGGCCTTCAACAATAGGCTTTCCACTTTTCAGTTTTTCTGTCACAACCCATCGAACCATTATGGCACCTTGTCCAACATCATCTACTTCCTCATACACATTATTCTGCCAGTTTGTAATTTCATTTTCCTTAGCTCATAATACACCCTCAGAGTTGAAAAGAACAAGCATTTCTGCGTCATCATCAACCACTTCCCATTCGCTAAAATCCTTCTGCAAATCTATCCAGTCAAAGCTGCCGTCAGTGTCCCTCTTCAAATTGTAGTAGTGTTTGTACTTTCCAGTGGCTTTACCTGCCCGACTCGTAATCCTTCCAGACACCAACTCTCCCATTTCTGAATGTATTCCCTTTATACATTGAGCAACAGAAACTTTGGGAGGCTGATTAATCGGAATAGAAACTGTGGGAGGCTCATCAATCGGAACCACACCATCTTCCGACTCGTCATCTTGTGGATAGTCATTCAACACTTGCGAAGAATTGTCATTAGGCTTCTGGACAACATTGTTCTTCTCATCACTGCTGACACCACCTTCAACTGTAGTATCTTGCTCTGGTGCACGTTCTAGACAGCACACATGCACTCCCACGTAGACACCACCGTGTCTCACCAGAATTTGTTTCCCATCTCTGCCTATTACAATTCCTGGACCGTGCCACTCGTGACTGTCATTTCTTTTGTAGAAGACTTCATCTCCATTTCAGATGTCGTTTAAGTCACTCGAACGTACATTGTGCCGCAGAGCCCTAGCCAAACGTTCATCTGATTCAGTCTTTATAAACTCTTGTCGTGCTAAATGAAGAACGTTCAAGTTGTCTCTCATAATTTTCGATGGTGATGAAGGTTCCAAGGCTGGAGGGTCATTTGTGTACACATTAGGCAGGCCAGGGTTTTAACCAAAAAGAAGTTGGTTAGGAGAGAAGCCTGCGTAGTTGGTGAGAGCATTTCTTGCTGATATTGCCCCTGCCAAGGCCACATCCAATTCACACTGCCTATCAGCCATTATCTTCCTAACAGTGTCACCAATGACTGCATTTTGACGCTCACAGACTCCGTTGCTCCAAGGACTCTCTGCAGACGTTGTCATGATCTTGATATTGAAGGCCTCTCCCAGTGCTCGCATTTCCGCATTGTTGAATTCACAGCCATTGTCTGTGAGAATTTTTCCAGGTGTGCCAAACGCAACAATCCAATCCAGCTCCAAAATATTCCTTTGATAATGGTGGGCATACACTTGTCCACAATTACTATCGCATTACAGTACCTGGTCGCCAAATCAACAAGGACTAAGAAATAATGCCTTCCCCAAGCTTTCAAATCCATGGCTATGGCTTCGTTAAACTTAGACGCCATGGGCAAACTGACTACTGGTCAGAGCTTGGCTTTCTTAAATCTGCAACAGACTGTACAAGCATCAGATACAGCCTCGATAGCCTGCTCCAGTTCTGAACTTTTAATCCCCGCATCTATGATCTATCTATCTATTGCCAGACGCCTCAATCCCGCACGGGGTGGCCACAAACAAATCGCCTCCATGTCGCTGTGTCCCCCACCATTTTACCACCCAGCTCCCCCCCCCCTCTCATGTACCTACCTCTCCACTCCATCATTCCATCTCATCCTCGGCCTACCCCTCCCTCTCTCTCCCCCTCCACCTCACTCACATACACTCTCCTCGTCATTCTTTCACTTTCCATCCTCTCCACATGCCCAAACCACCTTAATATGTTTCTCCTAACGCTTCCTATCACGTGATCAGTTTAATTAATTTCGCTGATGTTGGGTGTCCAGATTGCCTGTGAAGCTTCAAGGCCGTTTTTTCTGCATCACCCCCAAGAGATGCCAGCGTGATTGCTTCACAAAATTCACGACCTAGTCATAAAGAAATTGGAAGCAAGTAATGGCCTGAAGATGAGGACTTCAAATTAATGATAGTTCCACAAATTTTGTCCTAGTCACTCCCAAAGTTAATCAACGTTTTTGCTTTTTTCATGGAACGTTTACTCAACAGCAAGGGAATATTGCAGTTCGCAACATCAGTCACGATGGTTGCACGCATATTTCCAGTGTAGCAGGGCAGAGTAACACGTTTGAGGGAAGAAACTGTGACACCATCAGCAAAAGTAAACATTGAGGATGACGCTTCTTCTCTTATAGCTTCACGTTCGTAATCAGTGAGCTCACTTAGATAGCAATTGATCCATTCAACTCCACATTCAGTTGTAGAACACCCTGTGTCTAGAGCAGCACATCCCTTAGATTCTTCTACTTGAGTCTGTAACTTACCTCTACTAGCGGCATCATCCGCATAGCCCGTAAATAACGACAGATGCACTGTTTCAGAATTTTCTTCTCGACTGCTGTCATTTTCATATACATCCGGACAGTCACGTGCCCAATGAAATCTAGAATCACATACGAAACACCTCGATACCTTTCCGTCAGACCCAAGTGGGTTCTGCCTCCTGCCGGTGGATGAGGTTGGAGAATTCTATCAGATTTGGTTGAATATCGGCCACCACCACGACCTCGATCATGTACTGCACCACCCCGCAACATTATCCGTTCTCGTCGAGTACCTCTAACATAAAACGTTTCCTCACCCCCAACTTCATCACTCCAAAATACTGGTTCGCCTTTCACCTCCCTGGCAGACACCGATGCATCGTTTTGTCCGCCAATTTCACCAGCAAAAATACGATTTAGGGCAGATTTCATGTTTTTGTATGTCACCTCAGTTATCGCGGACATCACTAGTTGTTGCTCACTGTCTGAAAGTTTGCATGCAGCTAAGAGCATAAAAGCCATCACAGAATTTGGCAGTGCCATGTCCTGCTTCATAAATTTGAAATAAAAATGCTCAAATTCTGCCACGAACTTACGAATATTCATATCACCGGCTCTTCTGAAGTTGTACAATTCATGAAAAGCTGCAAACTGCCAATGTCCTTTGTCCACGAGAAATCTAGTTTTTTCAGCAAGATCTGAACACCATCCTTCTGCTTCAAATCAGCTGCATCAACCTCCGAAGATGCCCCCCTCGCTCTTCCAGACAATGACAGGTGAATATCTAAGGCTTGTTTTTTTGGGGGGGTAAGTCCGTCAGTTTGCACCAAATGTCAATGTCCTTTCTCCAACTCTCATAAGCAGAATCATTTTCAAGTTTTGGAGGCCACTTAGTCGAACACGACGCCATTATTTTCGAACTATGGTCTGCTACCAGTGTCAGAAGAGGCAAACCACACTCACCGGCCTCACACAGCGAACTGCCCAGGCCCCCGGCTGCATACCGCAGGACCCTTCCGATGACGTCACCACTCGTGACGCAAAAGGTGTGGGCGCGCACACACGCACTGACAGCAGTATGCACTAACATATGTGTGTGTGTATATATATATATATATATATATATATATATATATATATATATATATATATATATTTATATACATATATGCAGTAAGACCTCACTATAAATGACTAATTGGGGCTCAGGCCAGTCCGAAATATGCGAAATTCCGATAAAAGCGACATCCGGACTTACCCTTGCTAATCCGGACTTTTTCCGATATATCAGACATTAGTCCAGATTGCATCAGTGGTTTTCACCACCATTGCAGTATTGTTCTGTGTTATACCTTCACTACATTAATCACATGGTATAATAATATCATACTGTGCACTGAAAAACATGTCTTTTACTTGTCTTATTGTGGTGAACATAGCTGAAGTTGTCAGGCGGTCCGGACTGCTTTCTGGCTTTATCGGACTTTTTCCGATATATAGTTTAGTCCTGTAGCTCCTCGAGTCCGATAAAAGCGAATTCCGGTATACTGAAGTCCGTTATATCGAGGTTTTACTGTATATATATGTATATATATATATATATATATATATACTCATTTGTATATATATATACAGTAGGCGCGGAAAGTATTGACGTTTTTTTGCCGACGTCATTCTTTTTCGCGTTAAGTGAAGTAGGGTCAATACTACCCTCCCCTGTGATGTGAAATGAGCTGACGCTTTTTCAACGGGAGCTGGCAACCCTGCTTGATAGGTTTGGCACCACAGGAGCGGGCTCAGTAATGTTTGGGCAGCCACAGGAGGAGGATTGTCTCTGTGTGTGATGCACCATGAGGGCATGTTTTGACTCAAATAACACAGTTATTTGGTTACCTACCACATTCTCATCATGCCTAAAGTAACCACAAGCAAGGACAAATGTGTGGAAGTGATTATTTTATACAAAGATGGCCACAAACTCCCATTTATTGCAAATCAGATGGTGTTAGACTGAGGACAGTGCAGAGACTGGTGAAGCGGTTCAACAAATCAGATGGTGTTAGACTGAGGACAGTGCAGAGACTGGTGAAGCGGTTCAAGGACAGTGGGGAGGCCATTCCTCCCACTCCACTTGCCAAGCCTGGGAAACCTCGTAAGACAACCTTCAGGACCCGTCAGCTGATCTCAAGGCAAGTTAGCAAGGATCCAAGGCTAACAGCACGGGATTTAAAAGAAAAGAACCCACAGTTGCTGGCAGATGTGTCTGTCAGAAGTGTGCGGCAGCTGTTGCATGACGATCTGGGCTACAGGAGTTTTTGTTCTCGTAACAAACCACTGCTAACTGCCCTTCAGAAGAAAAAGAGAGTAAATTTTTGTAAGAAATATCTTGCCTGGAGTGAGGAGCAATGGAGAACTGTGCTTTGGAGTGATGAGTCAACATTTACTGTCACTGGTACCCCTTCATCACGAGTGTACTGCAAACCAGGCAGTGACCCCCTGGATCCTAAGTACACTTCCAAGTTTGTTAAATACCCAGCCTCACTCATGGCTTGGGGCTGCTTTACATATTATGGTGTTGGTAGGTTGGTAATTCTACCTGCAAATGAAAAAGTGAACCAGAACAATTATTTGGAGCTATTATGTGATGTTTTACGTGACTCTTTTGATAAAACCAAGGCAAGAATATTTATGCAAGATTCTGCCTCTGCACATGTTGCTAAGTCAGTGAAACCGTGGCTAACAGACTGTGAGGTTCCCTTTTTTTCGAGATTGGCCCGGAAACAGCCCAGATATCAATCCCATTGAGAATTTATGGGCGCACATGAAGCGGCAGCTGTGTAGTATGGACACATCATCTTTGCCTAAACTTGAGGCTGCAGCTATGGAGCAGTTTTAGTCCATCTGTTCTGCAAAACTATGCCATCAGTCTCCCCAGACGCCTTAAGAAGATAATAAAGGTGAAGGGGAATGCCAGTAAATACTAAATTCAGTGGTGAGTGTTAATTTATTTGTTTCTCCTTGCTAACCACAAGAATGTTTTCTTTTTTTAAGATGGCGTCAACACTTTCCGCGCCTACTGTATATATACAGTATACAGTAGGGCAGCCCAGAATATCCGAATAGTGAGTATATCCGAGTATTGGACGTCCAAATATTAGAGGGATTATTGTATATATATACATATACAGTAAGGTCCCGGGTTACATCGGTATCGACTTACGTCAGTTCGAGGTTACAACAGTCGGTTCGCGAGAGGAAATTTTAAAATATAAGAAAATAAAGAAAATATATGTAAAGCTCGGTTTTTAAAGTGTTGCTGTTTACCGCAAGATGTCTCTGGTGTTTTCCCGCCTCACGCTTGACTACCAACAGTCGCTCTCAGTCTCGCTGCTACTACCACCTGTAATTTTCTTGTGTTTGTTTTTCGCCTGATTCCACGATGCCTAAGAGACAGCTTCCTAGTGACCATAATGACTCCAGGAAATGCAAGACCATCACATTACGTGAAAAAGTATTAAGCATAATGAGAAAGGAGAAAAAGCATCAGTGATCGGGCGTGCGCTGGGGATGAGCCGTACTACGGTAGCTACCATCATCAAAGACAAGGAACGTATCTTGACTCACGTTAAAGGTGCAACTCCTATGCAATCAACTGTGATTACCAAGCAAAGATTGGGACTGTTGATTGAGATGGAACGTATGCTAATGCTGTGGATTGAGGACAATAATCAACGGTGCATGCCTCTGAGTGAACAGTTAATCTGTGAGAAAGGACGCACACTCTACCAAGACCTCAAGAAAGAAAAAGGTGAGGAAAGTGAGACTAGCGAGACATTTGTGGCATCAAAAGGTTGATTTACTCGATTCAGGGCTCGAGCAAATCTAACCAACAGAAGAATTTTAGGAGAAGCAGCCAGTGTAGATGACGATGCAGCAAAAACATTTGTTAAAGAGTTGGAGGAGTTGATTGAGAAGGAAGGCTACATTCCAGAACTTATTTTTAATGTTGATGAAACGGGACTAAACTGGAAACGAATGCCTAACAGAACCTACATTGCTAAAGAAGAAAAAACCATGCCAGGGCACAAAGCATCCAAAGAACTCCTAACACTACTTTTGGGGGGGAACTGTGCTGGCGATTTCAAGCTTAAACCGCTACTCATATACCACTCAGAAAATCCAAGAGCTCTTAAGGGGATCCTTAAAGCAAGCCTACCAGTTTATTGGAAAAGTCATTTAAAGGCCTGGATGACGAGTGCAATTTTCATTGACTGGTTTTCAAAGTGTTTCGTGCCAGAAGTTGAACGGTATTGTGCTACGAATAGCCTGCCATTCAAAGCTCTTCTTATCGTTGATAATGCTCCTTGTCATCCTTCGAACTTGACAGAGTTACACCCTAATGTGAAAGTTGTGTTTATGCCACCAAACACAACATCAATCCTACAACCCATGGACCAAGGTGTAATCAGGGCATTCAAGGTATACTACCTGAGAAAAACATTCAGACAGGCAATACGAACAACAGAAAATGGTAAAGTAACGCTCAAAGAATTCTGGAAAGATTTCAACATCTATAAAGCAATTAAAAATATTGGCGAATGTTGGGCTGAAGTGACTGCGACAAATATGCACAGAGTGTGGAAAAAAGTGTGCCCTTACCTCATAAATGACTTAGAGAATTTGATGAAGACAGTATAAATGAAGTCAAACGCAACTGTGTGAAAATTGGAAATGATTTAAATCTGAACATAGAGGAGAGTGATGTAAATGAACTTATTGATTCACATGATGAAGAGTTGAGTAATGAGGAATTACTAGACTTTGGAAAACATATGGAAAATTATGAAAAAAGTGATGAGGCAGAACCGCTAAGACAGTTTAAGATCAAGGAAATGGCAAATGCTTTTGATTTCCTAGAAAAAGCAATGGCTGCATTTGAAGATCAGGACCCAAATTCAGAGAGGTTTGCCAAAGTGTACAGGGGAATTGAGGATGCAGTGTCCTGTTATCGTCAAATCTATGACGAAAAGAAATATGCCACCAAGCAGTCTTCAGTTCTCCAGTTTTTCAAGAGAACTGAACACCAAGCCACAACCTCACCACCAGCTTCAACCTCATCCTCATCTTCAACTCCTGACACCCCATCTTCAGCCCCAGACTCCCCTGCTTCAGCCTCGGACTCCCCTGCTCCAGCCCTGGCCTCCCCTGCTCCAGCACCTGACTCCCCTGATGCAGTGCCTTCCACATCGCAACCCCAGTAATGAGTCAAGTTGATGTTGTCAGAAGGTATGTGTTAGTGACATACAGTATGCATCTTTATTACAGTACCATACAGTAATCGGTCATTTTATCACTGAAATAATTTTGTCCAAGTGAGGAAAAAAAAGCCATCAAACTTGATGTTAGAAATGCTTACATTATCGTGCTGGTAATGATGTTGGTATTTCATATTTTACGGTAAACTTTACTGTATGATGAAGTATGAAAAGTGTTTGAATTTAGGAATAAAATGTGTGTTGGCAGTGTGCACGTGTGTAAGGACGGGAGAGTGAGGGAGCGGCAGCTTGACTCAGTTGTGGGTGAAGCAGGTGCGGCATAACTCGGTTGCCATGACGATGAGAAGTGCCGTTACTGCAGCAAGTGAGCTACTGTGACAAAGACTCATAGCAAGTACAACTTATATTTTATTCAGTAAATATCATCAGTTCAAAAGACTGTGTTTCTTATACATACCTGTAATAAGATTATTACATGTATAGTATGCAATGTATGGTTGAAAAATCTGTAAGATGCATTGCGGTAAGTATAATCATACGACATAATGTATAAAACTCGAGTTATGTTCAAAATCGGCTTACGTCATGTCTCAGGAACGGAACTCTGACGTAACCCGGGACCTTACTGTATATACAGTAAGACCTCACTATAACGGACTAATTGGGGTTCAGGCCAGTCCGAAATATGCGATTTTCCGATAAAAGCGACATCCGGACTTACCCCTGCTAATCCGGACTTTTTCCGATATATCGGACATTAGTCCGGATTGCATCAGTGGTTTCCACCACCATTGCAGTATTGTACTGTGTTATACCTTCACTACATTAATCAAATGGTATAATAATACTGTACTGTGCACTGAAAAACATGTCTTTTACTTGTCTTATTGTGGTGAACATAGCTGAAATTGTCTGGCAGTCCGAACTGCTTTCTGGCTATATCGGACTTTTTCCGATATATAGGAGTTTAGTCCGGTAGCTCCTCGAGTCCAATAAAAGCGAATTCCGGTCTACTGAAGTCCATTATATCGAGGTTT
>JAGKTI010000406.1:0-15140 GCA_018397915.1 Birgus latro
GTAACATGTTTTGGAGCACAATGACACTCCCTTCAATGGCACAAACAATTCAACTACGCTGCAGTGTCATGTGGAATAACTGTCAGCTTGAGATGAACATGGCATCATTCCATCTGGGTGGAGTTGGCTAATGTGTACAGTGTGTGTTTTGTATGTGTGCTGTGTGTATTTATTATGCACTGTGCATGTACATATGCTTTGTGTTTCTGTATATTATGCACACAGTATATTACATCTGTGTACTGGCATGGTGTTCAAAGTACTTTTTGGAAGAGGAATAAGAAACTCTGGCCAAGAGGCAAGAAGCAAGTAGGCTTTCTATAAAAGTTTTGCAATATTTTTAACAGTTTTTGGTCACATGGCACCCTGCCAGGTGTAGGCAGCATGTTACCAAGGGTCCACTAAACACCAGAAAAGTGGAAAATGCAAGGATCAACTACTGTACATCCAAAAGACATGGGGGAGGGGGGAGGGGGGAGTAGGTAGGTGGGGGCATCACTCGATGTAGTGCTGCTCTTGGGTGTCTGCCCTTTCCTCTCCTCCATTCTTCTCTTCTTTCATCCTCTTCTGTCTTTATTTCCTTCAATCTTTCCTCGTCCTTCTGCCTATGGGTGACTTTACGCTCCCTCTTCTGTCTTTCCCTCATTCTTTCCTCTTCTTTCTGCCTGTGGGTGACTCTACACTGAGTGACATGCCAAATGGTTTCCTGTATACCAGGAAACCATTTACTATGCTGGGTGGTAACCATATACGATAACCAAACTTTGGCACTTGGTGGTTTAGTGGCAAGTTTCGGAACTCCAATCGGATTGAGCCGGTGAAGGTTCATGTCCAAGGGGTGGATGAGGTTTATTGCTCACGTATTGCCATTCAGGGATGAGTGTGGCTTGTCACTCTCATCTTAAATGACAGGACCAACTTGCCTAGCTCCAGGCTCCTATGCTCCTCATGGGTCAATGCTGGATTGAATGATGGATGGATGAATGGATCAGTAACTTTACTACATACCGTACACGCACCCGAAAGATGTTGGTAATTCAGATAACATTTATTTGAAAACAATAATCTCGTCATGATTTCTCCTACGTGTGTGTGTGTGTGTATTTACCTAATTGTATTTACCTAATTGTGATATACAGGAAATGAGCTACGCTCGTGGGGTCCCGTCTCTGTTTCTCAATAAGTCAAATTTAGCTTTAAACTCGTTTAAGTTTTTAGACTGGACGATCTCTTTGTCCAGTCTATTCCACATGTCTATGCATCTATACGGAAAACTATATTTCTTGATGTCCTTCAAGCAGCGCGGCTTCTTCAGTTTCAGTCCATGTCCTCTTGTTGCTCTCTTATCCCATAAAAACAGATCTTCTCTATCAATTGTATCTACTCCCATCATGGTCCTGAACACTGCAATCATGTCACCCCTCTCTCTCCTTTCCTCTAAAGATGGCAAATCCAGCCTTTCTAGCCTCTCACTATATGACAGATCTGCCAAACTGGGGACCATCTTGGTTGCTGTTCTTTGTATTCTCTCAATCTTGTTTATATCTTTCTTTTTGTGTGGGGACCACACTACTGCCGCATATTCTAACCTGGGGCGGATCATGGCCACTATCAGTTTTTTCATCATCTCTTCATTCATGTAATGGAATGCCACTCTTATGTTGGTCAAGAGTTTATTTGTCTCTCTAACTATCTTGTTGATGTGTTTTTCAGGTGACAAACTATCCTGGAACAGTACTCCTAAATCTTTCTCTTCTCTCGCTTTTGTGATTGGTTCATTACCCATCATATAGTTCAGTGATGGTCTCTTGGTGCTTTTACCCATTTCCAATATTTTACATTTTTTTGCGTTGAATTTCATTTCCCACATCCGGCTCCAGTCATGTATCCTATCCAGATCCTCCTGCAGCATTTTACAGTCCTCCTCAACCTCTACCTTCCTCAAGATCTTGGCATCATCAGCAAACAGACTTGCATAACTGTTTACTCCATCTACCATATCATTTATGTAAATCAGGAACATTACTGGTGCCAACACCGAGCCCTGTGGGACACCACTTGTTACTTCTCTCCATCCAGACATCCTGTCCTTTATTACTGTCCTCATTTGTCTGTCTCTCAAAAAGTCTTTCATCCATTCCAGGAGGTTACCCTTCAGTCCTCCTATATGCTCTAGTTTCCACATTAGTCTCTTATGGGGTACCTTGTCAAAGGCCTTCTCCAAATCTAAATATACACAATCCACCCAACCGTCTCTCTCCTGCAGCACATCAATCGCTCTTGAGTAAAAGCTCAACAAGTTGGAAACACATGACCTTCCACTTCTAAATCCAAACTGACTTTCAGTCAAAATATTCATCTCTTCCAGATATTTTATCCACCTATCTTTCAGAACCTTCTCACACAATTTTGCAACCATGCTGGTTAGGGACACTGGTCTATAGTTCAGGGGTTCTTCCTTGTTTCCTCTCTTATAAATTGGTACCACATTTGCTCTCTTCCATTCCCGAGGCACTTTCCCTTCTTCCAGCGAACACACAATTAAACTGTGAATCTTATCTGCCAGTTGGTCTCTGCATTCCTTCAGTACCCAATTTGAAATTCCATCTGGTCCTGGGGCTTTCCTTACATCTTGAGTTTCCAGTAATTTGTACACTTCCTGTACTTCCACTTTTATATCTTTTATCACTACACTCCTAGTCACTCCTTCCCCCTCCACAAACTCCCCTTCATTAGTAAAAACTGATTGGAAACGTTTGTTCATTATTTCAGCTTGCATTGCCGCATCATTATAGACCTCTCCTTCTACTTTCAGTTTGGTGATTCCTTCCTTTTGCTTCAATTTGCCATTAACAAATCTATAAAACAGTTTGGGTTCATCCTTACATTTGTCGATTATACCTTTTTCAAAGTTCCTTTCTTCCTCTCTACGAATTCTTGTATATTCATTTCTAGTTCTTTTATATTCTTCCTTTGTTCTGTTATTACNGTGTGTGTGTGTGTGTGTGTGTGTGTGTGTGTGTGTGTGTGTGTGTGTGTGTGTGTGTGAATTAAGCCAAACAGACCATGTATGAGACCACTCAATACATATACATATGAGAAAGAATGCACATCAACTACAACCCACAAAACCAAATACACCAATACTCACAGTATCAACCAACCACTCGAGTGCCTCAAGGGAGCGAGAGACAAAAGTGGCCCTGATAGGGAAGGTGACTGGCTGAGCAACATTAGCAGCTTCCAGCACAGCGGCCATCTCTTCAACCATATCCTTTGTGTACTCTGCCTTCTCATCATCTGCAGAGGTGAACTGTGTCTTCCACCCAACAGACAGTGTAGCCTGGGGGAACAAACTTTAATGGAGTTTTTGCTATTAAGTTCAGATCAGTTTATACAAAAATACTGCTTACTAAAATTCTATCTATCTATTGCCAGATGCCTTAATCCCATAATGGGTGGCCACAAACAAATCGCCTCCATGTTACCCGGTCCCCTGCCATTTCACTGCCCTGCTCCCAGCTCATACCCCCCTCTCTCATATACCTCTCCACTCCATCCCTCCATCTCATCCTTCACCTCCACCTCCCCCTCCCACCCTCCACCTCACTTACATACATTCTCCTCATTAGTCTCTAGCTCTCTATCCTCTCCACATGGCCAAACCATCTATATGTATTTCTCTTAATGCTTCCTATCACATCCACATCTACACCACAGCGCTCCTTCACTTCCTCATTTGTCCGTCTGTCCCTCTATGTAACTCCATGTTCCTCTCAAAAAACCCATTTCCACTGCTCTGAGTCTTGACTTGTGTTCTTCCAACAAGGTCCATGCTTCACCTCCATATGTTAGAGTTTTTATCACATTACTGTCATGCAGCAACTTTTTTACTTCCATGCTCACTTCTGTCTTTGATCACTGCTTTCAAAGAACCAGCAACCTTTCTTCCTTCTTGCACCCTTTCAAGCACTTCACCCTCCAAACTTCCATCCTTACGCATCACACTATCCAGGTACTTAATTGCATTACATTTTCCATTTCCTCATCATCCAACATCACTGCATATTCAGTGACTTCATTGCTCTCAAAGACCATAACTTTACTTCTCCCTACATTCACTTTTAGATTCCGTTTCTTACACACTCTTCCAAACTCATCCACTAAGCCCAGCAGTTCCCCTTCTTCTTTTTCACTTAACAATACAGTATCATCTGCAAACAATAATACAGGGAGTGTCCAAACGCTACCCTCATTCATTAAAGTCGCTCCAACATCCACGCTCCTACCTCATATCTCTTTTATAACTCCATCCATCTACAGATTGAACAACCATGGAGACATGACACATCTCTATTTCAATCCAACATTCAAATAGAAAAATTAACTCAATTCACTATCCCTATGCACTGCAGCCTTAGCCCCCTCACACATACTCTTCACAGCATTCAACAACTTCCTGTTTACTCCATATACAGTAAAATCTCACTAGAATGGACTAATTGGGGCCCAAATCATTCCGAAAAACGCGATATTCCGAAAAAAGTGACAGGGATTTCCCCCTGCTAAGATATTTTCACACATGAAAAGAATCATGGCCACAATCCTACTTCACTCCACCATTTCCTTCTAAATCGGAGCATTAACCCATTTGCCTCTTAACATTTCTCAAATGCCACTATAAATAATTTACTGCATAACACAGTACAGTTTTTGTTAGGTTTATACTCAATAAAGGCCACTGTAACACTCACAGGAAGATAATTTTCATACTTGAAGTGTCATAGCCACCATCTTGCTTCACCTCACCAGTTCCTTCTATCCTACTGCTTCCTAGCTTTTCTAAAATGCCACTAAAAATAATTTGTTGCATAACACAGTATAATTTTAGCAAGGTTTAGACTCGATAAAGGCCATATATAACACTCAAAATAAGATATCATCGCTTATTAAAAGCATCGTGGCCACCATCCTGCTTCACCTCCACCAGTTCATTTTGACTCGTGGTAATATCTCATTTGCCTCTTATTTTTTTCTTAAATTCCACTATTAATAATTTACTGCATGACACAGTAAAATTCAAGCAAGGCTTGGACACAATAAAACTCATAAGTAATTAAAAAAAAAAAAACAGTTTTCTCATGTAATCATTCAGACTCGCTTGGCTCACCTGATGAAGGATCCTTCAGAGCAAATCCTTCAAAATCATTTCCCATTATCTTCAGGGGTCATCATCAAGGAACAGTGAATCATTGTCCCAACTGTCTGTATATTTCACTTATCACTCGTCACCGTCGAGCAGTGTGGGACTTAGGGAAAATGATGTTGGGGGGAAATGATTTGGAGGAAAAATAGTTACTGTACGTCGCAAGCTCACCACGAACCGAAGCAGGAACACACACACACCGCTCGCCATGTGATTAAAGCTTGATGTCTTAATATAAATGCAGACCCCTTTTCTAATTTTTGAGCATTTAGAAGGAACAATGTGGGTATAACTTAATTACAAACACTTTTCAAATACTGTACTGTACACTTAGAACAATAGCTATGCTGCCAGCCCACCACCAACCAACGCACGAACACACAAACTGTGCGGACAATATGGCCACCCGCCGTGAAGTCGGGCAGTCCGGAATGCTTCTAGCTTTTTCGGAGTTTTCCTGATGTATAAGAAATAATTCCGGTTGGCTCTCTGACTCCGAAAAAAGTGACTTCCGGTGTACTGAAGTCCGCTGTAGTGAGGTCATACTGTATTCTTAATATTTTCCACATTCCTCGTCTATCCACCCTGTCATCTGCTTTCTCCAAATCCATGAAGGCCGCATACCAGAACAACTTCTTTCCCTTCTCCAGAAACTTTTCCACTAAAGACCTAAGGATGAATATCTGATCTACACAATCTCTTCCCTTCCTAAAACCTCCTTGTTCTTAACGATGTTCAGAATTGCAAGAGATCTCGAAAAGGTGGATAGAGAAGATCGTTTTGTGTTGGACGATGAAAGAACAAGAGGTCATGACTTCATATTGAGGGAAACCAGATGACTTAATAATCTTAAAAGGCTCCGTTTCCCAAACAGAGGCATGGGTACTTGGAATGACTTAGATGAGGAGGTGGTGCAGGCAAAAAATATTCATGTGTTTAAAACTAGACTAAATGTAAATATGGAGACACGACAACACAAGCTTAGTCTGATTCCCGTGTGCTACAAATAGGTAAATACAAACACACACAAAGATGAGGAAGAAGATAATTTCAACTACATTTCTAATTAAAATGAGGGCAACCTGTACTCTGTTCATTTCACCTGGCTTAAAATTGCCATCTCTCCATCTTGAATGCTAAGCTGTAACAAGAAATTAACACTAGACTACCATTCTAGTAATGAAAAAGTATCATGAAAAAGATGTTCCACCAAAGCAGTGTTGTCTTCTGCTACATGAAATAGCTGCAAAATGACAAAAATCTCAGACAAGTTAAGATGAACAAGCTATATAGGGATGATATTCTTGTGGGCTTTAAAAGTTTCTACCACCCTCTTCTTACTAGTAATATTCTGCATATGAAGCCTTAATCCTTTTACCCACCGAGTCCCGACCGGTTTTTTACCCAGCCTACCCCCAGATCCCGACCGATTTTCGACTTTTTTTTTTTTTGGCTGAAACCTTCGCTTTTGGTGAGAAACATTGAAAATTCATAGTGAAATAGCGATCCTGAGGTAAAAAAAATGTTGATACAGGTGTCACTCAACCTTACGTTTTCCTTCTTTTTCAGGGTGCCTGGTTAAGAAAACGAACTATGGAAGGGTTGACTAATTCAAGCCACTTTAAATTACGTAATTATTTCATTTATTTGGTACGAATTTGTGTGTAGTAAAAGTCTATAATGGTTTTCACACAATAATATAGGCGTTTATAAGCATTGTTCACTTACCCAAAACCCCAGTACGTGGCACCTTCCTTTACGACATTACCACCTCATCACTTCTGTTTGTTTCTACCTCTAGTTTCTTTGTCCTCCACCTCAGGAATCACTTTCACCGTGAATTTCATCATTAGAGAGACCGTGGGGCAACATACCTTTACTGGCTAGGTTACTGCTAACAGGTGAATTGTCCAGTGTGGGGGGGGAGGGGGGGAAGGGAGGTTAGGAGGGGCCAGGCAGTATCCCGGCTTGAAAGCAGGTAGAGGAAGGTCTTCCACATATGCCTACCAAAAATCACCCGCGAATGTTGAAAAATGTGCACACAATGGGCCTTGCAATTGCGTGATGTACGATGCACATCGCTGGGTCTGTCCGCGGAAAAAAGTAGCAACGTGTATCGTACGTCATTAGGACTCGGCAGGTTAATACAATGCATTTCTCTTAAGTTGAATTATATAATTGGGTGGCAGTATCATCATCCAAATTCTCATTTCTAAGGTGGTATGAACAAGAAACGAGTAAAGAAAAGCATAATGGAGTAGTAGATGAATGGCTACCACTAAACCTAGAAGATACTACCATGAGACTGAAATGTGGCTACAAGCCTTGTAATTAGCCACACAATCATCACTCTTAAGCAGGGGACATTCAGTCACATTTTACAGTCACACAGTGATCATTCTCCTGAGTGACTGTACACAGACTCAAGTTTAAGCTGAAACTCGCACTGTTACAAATCTTATCACATCTCATTTTTTTTTTTTTTTTTACCCCCCCAACAGCCCCAGCACCTGCTGGAAAGTAACTGTTTTTGGCAATTGGTTTAGCTTCCACTCCATAGAAAACATCAGTTGTACCATGGCCAACATGAATATAAGGATTCTTTAGGATGAAACGGTCATTTTTCTTTTTTTGCACTGTTTTGTTATAAAAAAAAAACTACTAAAAATAACGTTATAAAAGAGCTACTGAAAACGCCCGGTGAAAAGTGTTATACAATAATTTACAAATCATACACACATTAAAATCTTGTTTCCACCTCTAATGCATAGCCAGACACATACCATATTTTTTATATTTTTATTTAGTGATGCAATTCATTCTAACCTGTGAGATACAGTCTTTCTGCCACCTGGGGAAAAAAAAAAAAAAAAAAGCTTCTCTGTATATATTCCATCCATCAATTTTTATTCTTGTCTATTCCTTAACTTCTTCAACTTTTAGGTCTAACTTTCTCACACACTCATTATTTTACTCACATCATACCAGTCTCAAAACCAAAGCTAATGAGGATAACATCATCGTATAATCCTCTAACTGCTTCTTTACTGTGACCTGTTCTTTATCAATACCCTCATAATACCAGCCATCTTCCATCAGTCACTGAACTCGCTAGTTCCTTTACACATTTACCTCTCTTCTCCATTACTTAACCAATGTATTGAACTCGTCTGCCAATTCATATCTCTCCATTCACAAACATATCACACTAATTTACTTTCTATCTTAACAACCACTTCTGAAATAAATTTTATCAGACAAAGCTGAAGTTCGTAAAATAACAGGGAAATACAAATGGACCATTCCTTAAACTAGTGCTTAATTTTCATTATTTTATCTGACACGGCCACAAGACGGGTGAGTACAGGAGAAATAAATAATCATCCAAATAAGACTGACCTGTGGGAAATACCGCATACAGAGGGTGAGGAACTGCTCCTGGTCAATAGGCTCATCTTTTGCCTCCACCGGTCCTTTCAGGATGTCTGCATTCAGCCACAATGGGAAGTTGATCTGCAAGCAAGAAAATGGTGGGTTGGAAAGGAGGTCTGGATCGTTCATTTCGTTTTTGAAGGCTGCAACATGCTTGCATGCGTCGGCCTTTTTTGGATTGGAGCGTGTAGCATTTTATGACCGGATGCCCTTCCTGATGTCTACCAATGACCCTTGGGTGGATTCGATCCTCCGACCCTACGGCCAGAGCGGAGCGCTCTAACCCACTGTCTTTCTTTCCTTCATTCTTTCCTCATCTTTATGCCTACAGGTGACTCTATACTCCCTCCTCTGTCTTTTTTCTCCTTCATTCTTTCCTCTTCCTTCTGCTTATGGGTGACTCTACACTGAGTGACAAGCCAAATGGTTTCCTGTACACCAGAAAACCATTTACTATGCTGGGTGGTAACCATATAACCAACTAAGTGGTGCCAGACACAACAAACCTCGCCCAACAGCAATTGTTTTAGTGCTGTTAAATATTGAATCGATACGGTCATTTAGTGTCAGTGCGGTACACAAGTCTAAGGTAATGGCGCAAATGTTTTCAAGTTACGTCCTCTGAAATGCCGTGGTCTTGCATTTGACCTTTCAAGGTCACTCAAGGTCAAAGGTCATGGTGCCAAATAAAAGCCCACAAGAGACTTCCTATATCTTGATAACAGTAAATGCCAGTATCTATCATCAAAGAGCTTTGAACTATAGCCCCCCGAATATCTGTGACCTTAACTTTGACCTTTCAAGGTCAATCAAGGTCAAAGGTCTTGGTGCCAAATGAAAACCCATATTACGAGTTCCTGTATGTTCATAATGGTAAATGCTGTATCTCTCTTCAAATAGTTTCAAGTTATAGCCCACTGAAAATCTGTGACCTTGATTTTGATCTTTCAAGGTCACTTGATTACCTCCAAAATTTAATCACCTTCTTTTGGGACCAGTGCCCACATATCCTGAAAGTTTCACGTAATTTCATTAACCAATTTTTCCATAATGTTACAAACAAACAAACTCCACCAAAAACAATACCTCGCCAGACTCTGTCCAGGCGAGGTAATTATGGACCCTGGTGGTTTAGTGGGTAATTAGGGTGCTTTAGTTGGACTGCGCCTGTACAGGTGTATATACAAGGGGTGGCTGGGGTTTATTGTTCACAGAATGCCGCTCAGGGACGAGTGAAGCTGGTCACTCTCATCTTATATGTCAGGAACAAATTGCCTAGCCCCAGGCTCCTACGCTCCATGGGGCAACACAGGCTTGGATGATGATGATAAAATAATAATGATAATAATACAGTAATAATGATGATGATGATGATGATGATGATGATGATGATGATGATGATGATGATGATGATGATGATGATGATGATGATGATGATAATAATAATAATAATAATAATAATAATAATAATAATAGTAATAACAACAACAACCAATAATAATAATAACAACAACCACTACAGTGAAACGCCACAAACTCGGGCCCCAAGCTGTCAATGGAGAGTCACTCGGTATGCCTCCGCCAAGCCTTGCGTACAGACTCGCCACACAATCCCTATGACCTTGCTGACCAAATCACAGTTCACTGTCCCTTCATACTTTATCACTGACAAAAGTTTGGTTGAAATTTGTTGAAGGGTTCAGGAGATAACGCGCTCACACGGGTAAACTAAGTCGACCCTATTTGACCCCAACCTTGCTGGTCTAATCAGTTCATCAGATCTTCATAGTGTATCACTGACAAAAGTTTGATCAAAATCCATCGTGTGGTTCAGGAGATATCATGCCCACAAGGATAATCCAAATTGACCCTATATGATCTTGACCTCTGACTCCTTGACCTAATAAGATCATCACCTCCTCATACTTCATCACTGACAAGAGTTTAGTGGAAATCTGTCGATGGGTTTAGGAGATATTGTGCCCATAAAAGTGTTACAGATGCATGCATGCATGCATACACCCATGCACAGACGAATGGACAGACCAATCACTTAATGCCTCCTCCACCATAGGTGGGCAAAGGCATAATAATAATGATAGGAGGAGGGCGAGGAGAATGGTCATCTTTTGTTTATCAAAAGTACCAATTATAAAGAATTCACTAGTACCCAAAAATCTCGATATATCATCAAGACTATCTATTTAAGAGTGATACTGCATCTGAACAATGGCACCAACCAAACCATGGAATCCTCCATAACAGTACCAACAACATCTTCAATTTTCGAGTGAGGAAAAGTTTTTCTTTGTTCCTAAGATGATTCCAGAGAGGTAAGACTGCTTTATGGGTATGAATAACTTATTTAATAATATGGGTATTGCATAAGAAAAAGATAATGAAGCTAAATGACCTGTGTTATTGTTCAAGGCTCCTCCAGATAAACTCTCTTCTGAGCAATATAGATCAACACCTAATCCAAGTCAAGATGTAATCATGTGAGGTTGGCTGCGCTATGCTGGCCTGCTGGTACTTAATCTACAAATGAATCAACTATTACCAACTGATTCATCACCATTCTAACCCAAATTCCTATTTCTTTAAGAATGGGTTAGATCCATGAAAAGGAGAAGAATGCACAGACATGGCATACTGAAGTTAAGGTACTGTAAATTCATATTAACTACAATGCTTAATATGAAGCTAATCTACAGCTACATAAAACATTTTTTTTTTTTTTTTTTTACAGCCTTCAAACAAAAAGTTGGTGTATCATATTCACTGACCTGAAAGTATAACAACATATTATTTAAAGTCACCTACCAGTCACTCAAACACTTCAACATCTCTAAACAATGCTACATTTCTATTTCCACACTTTCACTTGCATGAACACCAAAATTAGCCTCCTTCAATACAAAGGTTCCCATTCGTTACATAAAATTATCTGGTGACAACATGACTAAAACTGTAAAAGGCACCACCATTCTGAAAGAGCTAAATCAATGTCCAAACCAGTTTTGAAGGCATGCTTGACATTCATCTGCTAATCTGGGCCTGGATTCACAAACAAATTTACAATCGGTACCCTGTAGTAACTGTGACTAATTCAGCAAAGAGGTGAAAGGAGAGTGCACTCTCTTCCCTTCTTTGTTTACTTCCTGCAGAAGCAACTCCTTGCTGAGGGAAAAATTATCACATCACTTTAAATTCCACAGGAAGGATAAGCAAGCAATATACAGTACAGAACACTCCCAAAACTTCTTGTTCTTCATGCAGAAACAAAATTTATGTTATGGAAGACACCTAATTGTATATTTGCTTGAGAATGCCACCCCAAGTTTCAAATTTGAAATAAAACTTGTCATACTCACACTATCAACTTGATTGTAAAGCATCTCCAGTGACTCCTTCACAATGCTCAGGTCTTTGAAGTCAAGCTTGGCACCCTTCTTCTTACCATCCTGTGAGCAAATAATAAATTTTTGACAAAATAACCATCTAGTCCATATATATATATATCTTTATCTTTTAAACCCTTGAATCTGAAGAAGTATTTTTTTGTTTATTCTTGCTACTTCTAGATCATTTTACTGAACTTGGGAACTGCATCTCATACTGACTGGGGTAATGAAACTACAGATGTCATACTTCTTCAGTTAAAAAACTAACCAGAATAACACTGACTGAGAGTAGCATGAAAAATGCTTTATTGGACCAATGCAGTTAACTCCTTAGCCCAAACATGCCAGTCACAGAATAATGACACAAGATAATAAGATTATCTTTTCAACTTTATAATCTAAACATCAGCAGAGTACTTTCACTCAGTCATCATTATCACTTAAACCCAGTTTCTCATTACTTCAAAGGGGTCTCTCTTGCATTAAATGTCTGAAATGTGTAGCCCAGCCCTGGACCCTGTGCTCTCTGATGGGGCAATACTGAGTTGATGGATGGTGTACTCATGTAAGCTGAAGACATGGGCAACAGACAAGTGAATACTGTAGGGTGTAATAAATAAAATCAAATGATAAGGAAAACAAAATACAATACTGTAAAACCTCGATATAATGGACTTCAACAAACCAGAATTCGCTTTTATCGGACTCAAGGAGCCGACCGGACTAAATTCTTATACAGGTATACAGTAATCCCTCATTTATTCGGACATGCAGTATTCGGACCTGTTCATTACCCAGATACTGGACCTTGGCTCTATTTAACCATTATCTGAATTTACTTGCTATTATCCAGATGTAAAAGTCCTCGAGAACTTCAACTGGCCAGCCGACATGTTCAAAAATTCAGTACTGTGGTCGCTGGGCCTAGCCATGTGTGGGAAATAGGCAGTAACCCATAACCTGAGCTAAAATGTCCGTCCGCCCCTATACTGAATGGTCAAAGTCACGCGCTGATCTGGTCACTCCCTCCAAACTTTCAGCACCCAAGCAATACCAACTGTAACCCACAAGCGGTGTTTATCATCTGTACGCATCCTCAATGAATGTCCAAAGTTACGCAGCCACCAGGATTAGACTTTCCCAACTGCCACTGAGTGTCTAACAGAGATCGGAAGCCATAAGTCAAGTGAAAGCGCCCGTCTACCTCAATATCGAATGTTCAAAGTCGCCTGGTCACCGGGAGTTGTGTTTCCCAACGGCCAACACGCATGTAAGACAGACAACAACCCACAAGTCAGGTGAAAGCACCCATCCAGCTTGTGACAGAAGGGTGAAAATCCTGCCCGTAGCCTCGTTTCTCCCCCCACCTCTCGTTCCCCCTCCATACCCTCACGTGCTTCCCATCTTGCTAGCCAGGCCCCCCGGCCCCCCCCTCACTCCCTCCCCTCCCTCATGCTGAAAGCACTGACCTGTGACTTTCTAAAGTTTTTATTCTAAATATACTGGTTGTATCACAATTATGCAAAACCTACAAGAAAGCTCATGAAACTCTGCATCTAGATATGTGCTTAACTCTTGCAAGGTGTGGCAAAATTTTGCACTTGGATGGTGGGAAATTATTATGAAGGTAACTTTTACTTGGATGGTGGGAAATTATTATGAAGGTAAGTTTTACTTGGATAGTGGGAAATTATTATGAAAGTAAGTTTTCTTGAACACCATTTATTCTCACTGCAATTTTGTTATTTTACTCACTGGTTTTCTGTGTTTTTAGTAGCTTATGTATAGTATAAACACCAGCGAAGATGATGGTATTCCATTCATACCAATATAACCTACTTCCGCTGGTACATTTGGCCGTGGATTTTTTTTTGTGTGTGCCCCGGGAGCAGCTATCACTTAACTGATTTTCCAACCATCTTCAAGTTATTTGTGGATTTTTGTTGTTTATGTACTGTTTTCTTGGTGTTTAGCATTAATATGGATATTCCTATGTGTGTTTTGACGTCTCAATATAGCACAATGACCAGAAAACACTGTCAAATTTTGGAGGGGTACTGTACATTTTTTTTATTTTTCATGGTTTTCTTGGTGTTTAGCATTACTCTGGATATTCCTATGTGTGTTTTGATGGCTAAATATTGCAGACTGACTGGCAAACAGTGCCAAAATAGGAGGGGTACTGTACATACAGTAGTGTATAGGAAGGGTATTTTTTGGTATTCATTTTTTGTTTTTGCATAGTTTTCTTGGTGTTTAAAATTATTTTGGATATTGTTATGTGTGTTTTGATGTCTAAATATGGCAGAATGATCAGAAAACACTGCCAAAATTAGGTAGAGTACTGTACATACAGTAGCGTAAAGCTGTTTTTTGGTTTTGTTTGCTTGTTTATATATTTTATCATGGTTTTCTTGCTAAAAATTATTTTTAATATTCCTATGTGTGTTCTGATGTCTAAATAAGCCTGAATGATCAGAAAACACTGCCAAAGCAAGCAGAGGTACTGTATAAATAGGTTAGGTATTGGTTGGAGATTGGGTATAGGTAGGGTCTGGGCATTGTAGGGGTGGATATTATTCATTATCCGGATATTGCCACCACCCGGACATACCTTTGGCTCTACTACATCAGATAATTAAGGGACTAATGTATCGGAAAAAGTCCGATAAAGCCAGAGGCGGTCCAGACTGACTGACCACTTCAGCTATGCTCACCAGAATAAGGTGAATAAAAGACACTTTTATCAGTGTACAGTACAGTATTATCATATATATTATACCATTTGATTATTGTAGTGAATGTCTAATACAGTACAATAAACTGTTGGAGTGATCTGGACTAATGTCTGATATCTAGGAAAATGTCTGGGTTTGCAGGGGGGAGTCCGGATGTCGCTTTTATCGGACTTTCGTTTTTTCGGAATGGCTTGGGCCCCAACTAGTCCATTATAGTGAGGTTTTACTGTACCTCCCTAGCTGCCAAGAATATACCACCCTGACTTAGAAAATGGTACACATTATCTCACCTTGTTGGTCTCAATGATGCCCTTAATCCAAGCAGCTAAGGAGAGGTCTGAGCGGGTGTGGGGTGGGTGG
>JAGKTI010000406.1:65478-84936 GCA_018397915.1 Birgus latro
TGCCCGCAAACCAAAGCAAGCAGCCAGTCTATGGGAAGCTCATACACTCAAGGGATAAGCCACACAAGCAGTTCAGAATTAAGCACTCAGTCAGCTCAAGTCAGCCAATTCAGTCGGCAAGGGGCCAGAGAGGCAAACATCCTATCAACCAAAGAAGTCCAATACCATACTTTCACTTCTCTAGTATGTGGCCATAACGATGACGTCACGGGTGAAAGTTGGTCCGTTGGAGAGAGAGAGAGAGAGAGAGAGAGAGAGAGAGAGAGAGAGAGAGAGCTAAATCTATACGGTATAGTTTTGCCTGTACGGTACCCTCTATACAATGAGAGAGAGAGAGAGAGAGTACAGCAAGAATACGGTAGTGAATAGCGTATGTGAATTAGAAGGCAAGTAAAGAGTTGAATAAGATTGGTTGGGTAGGTGAATGGGTAAGGAAGGCGGTGTCAAGGGTAGGTAGGTGGGTAGGAAGATAGGTAGGTGGGTAAGAGGATGAGTAGGGAACTAAGTAGACCAGTGTTAAAACAAGGGAAGTAGTTAGGTGGGTGGAAATGAAACGAAGGAAAGACAACGTATGGTAAGGAAGGTAAGATATGTAGGTGGGCAGACAGGTTATTAGGTAGGAAGCAGGAGTGAAGTGTCATTGAGAGGGAGGTAAATATGTAGGCAGGTGGACGGAAAAGGACAAAGGAATGAAAGAATAAATGTATGATGAGATAGGTAGATGGGTAAATAGATAGGTAGGAAGGATAGAAGAGTGTTAAGGAGAGAGAGGCAAATGTGTAGGTAGGTGGACAGCATGGAACAAAAGAATGGAAGGTTTGTAGGGTACGAGTATGTATGGTAGAGAGGAGGATAAGTAGATGGGTAGGTAGGTAGTAGAAGAGTGTCAAGGATAGGGGGTAAATAAGTAAGTAGGTGGTATAAAAGGACAAAGGAAAGGAAAGTGTTTGTACATGGCTATCTCTCCATCTGACCTCGGACTGGAAAGGAACCAGAGGCGGTGGGTACAGGTGTTTTTGTGTGTTTTATGGTGTTTCTCTCTCTCTCTCTCTCTCTCTCTCTCTCTCTCTCTCTCTCTCTCTCTCTCTCTCTCTCTCTCTCTCTCTCTCTCTCTCTCTCTCTCTCTCTCTCTCTCTCTCGTGTGTGCGTATGTGTTCTGTCTCTTGAAATATTTGCCTAGCCTATATATAGACGTGTGTGTGTGTGTGTGTGTGTGTGTGTGTGTGTGTGTGTGTGTGTGTGTCGGGGGGAGGGGGCTCTTGACAAGAAAGCGAGACATCGTAAGTACGGCAAGTTAATTTATTGTTCATGGTCTTTTCCTACTTGGAGATGACTCTTTCCTGGTGCGTTTAATCCTGTTTGCTGGGGATTTCCGAGCTTTCATTCCTATTAAAGAGAGAGAGAGGGGGGGGAGAGGAAGGATATATATACCCCCTAACAACAAACTTTCATAGTAAGGTAAACCCATGACTGACTGACTGGGCCTTGAACCACGAGGATAGTTTGTGCGGTTGGTAAAAAATAGTGGAATTTTAACATACCAGTTATATTATTATGGGGACTCAGTCGCGGTAAGTTATATACTGCGAGAGGCTAGGTGAATCAGTGACTTAAGGGAAAGTTAGCTAGGAAAAGCAGTACGATAAAATAGACAATAAGGACGCTCAGTGAAGAGAGGAAGATGAGAGAGACAACAGAACAGGTAATGTCTCGTATCGCACTTCTGTCACCAACTACAAATTTTCATGGTGGCCAGACAAATGAAACTCCCGGTGGGGAAAGTTTGTTTCAGAAAGTCTTCTGCCACTCGCTACAGACCTTAATTCAACACCAAATGAACAATCAAAACACGCAGTCACGCTCTCCGGCCAGTACGGTACAGAATGCAACCAAGTGAAAACACCGGCGGGTTGAGAGAAACCAATCGGAGACGGAGACGGCATCGCGGTGGACCAGCCAGCGACAGGCGTGGTAAGACACTGTGTAGGGAAAGTTAGAAAGCTAGGGGAAATAGGAAAGCAGTGCGAAAAACAGAGGATTAAGGGGAGGAGAGCTAGTTAAGATATAGTTTCATACCTCGTTAGACAGATCTTATTCTACCCCCCCACCCCCACCCCCCAAAAAAAGCCTAAGCTGTATGTTAACTACTCCGGTCAGTACAGAAGGTAAACAGTGAAAAATCGCAGCGGGTAGACAGAAGCCAATCATAGACGGGAACTCACACCACACCAGCCAGTGGGAGGCGTGGTTTTGAGACAGCGTGTGGGGAAAGTTGGCTCTCTCTCGCCTCCGCACACCGCACCCAGCTGACGGGGACGGGAGGAAGGAGGCTGCGGCGGTAGGAGCTGTGTGGTTCTGGGAGGTAATGACTGAAAGATGTGTGGTGGTGGTTATGGAAAGTGATTGGTGGTGGCTGTGGGAAGTGGTTTGTGGTAGTGGTTGTGGGAAGTGAAGTGAGGTTGTGGAAATTGGTGTATGGTGGTTGTGGGAAGTGGTGTATGGTAGTGGTGCTGTGAGGTGCTGTGATATTTGTGGTGTTGTGTGATGTTAGGAGGTGTGTAGTAGTGTTGGTAGTAAGGGTACGGTTGTGTGGTGGTAGTGGCGAGTGATGGTGTCTGGTGTTGCAGTGACGGATGTTAGGTTTGACCTACATCGACGTGTTTCCTTTTACAACCATCACACTGAATTTTGCATGATGAGTGACTGGAGATCTGGCATTTTTTTTACTGAACACCTAATATTTCCCTGCCCGTTGGGGTGGGGTGGGTGTGCGGGGGGGGGGTGTGTGCGCGCACGCGCGTTCGTGTTCTTACCCATTCAGTCCCTAGGAACAGGGGACTGACATCCGTAAAATTACCGTGCAACTGTACCGGTATTAGTTGTGATGGTAAATTCTTAATAAATCCACGCTGAACAGTACAGATAGTGGAAATCTTTCGCTCCAGAGGATAGAGGAGAAAGAATATTACCCTTTGCTTGTCATTAAATAATTGGTACCGGTGTTAAAGGGGAGGGAGTGAGGAATCGAGGTATACTGTATGTGTGCTGACCCCACTGCCAGCATCTCTTGCAAATAGTTCATTACCTCCCACGATACAGGAGGGGGAGAATTTATCTAAGGCTTTTCCAACTCTTGTATACCTAACGGTATCATAGAATCTTAATCTGGAATTCCCCATCCCATGTCTGCCTAAGTAAGGAAAACTGAGTTCAGATTGTAAGATACTTTACGACGAAGACATTTGTTTTGCTTAACCCCCTTCAAGCAAGAATTGGTTAATTAGTACTTTAATTGTCAGAATGTGCAAATGTACGCTGCCGTACTTAAGTTATTACTGCTGTTCATTACAGCGAAATTTGACGAAGAATAATAATGGAACTGCGATGAAGGACTGTTGATAGTAATATCACATAAATGATCAGTGAACATGGTAATAGCCATGTAGGCAACTGAAGTCGCCTAGAGGTGCGGGCGGAGTGTGAGGGATGAAATCTCCAAAGGTGTCTGAATGAGTTACGACAGGCAATCAGTAGATTGGGGTGAAGCTGGTAAAGTGGGCAGAAGCCTTAGTCCTACAGTGAGCTTAAGGAGGAGGAGGATTATTATTATTTTGATCACTTGTCAATATAACGATGGTGGCTGAGGATGACGGTGCTCGTACTGATGGAGAAAATTATGATAGATGGGAAGTCATAAGAAAGATGTATACGAATGGAACTTAGTCATAGGACCTGTACCGAACACCAAATATTACCGATACAAGACAAAAGCTTATTCACGTTGTGCTTTAACATTTTCTTTGCCTGTTTCTGTTTCCTGCCTACTCTTTTGAAGCAGTAGGGAACTGAGATGTATTCTCGTTTTATACATGGAGGCTAGTAGTACGTTTTTCATTTGTTCTTTCCCCAATAAATTTTATATGTCTGATTCTCTGTTGTGTATGGTGTTCATTCTCTGATTTTTCCTGAGTGTTTTGACTAGGGTATGACGGTATACTTGCTATATTCCTCCAGGATAACTTAGTGGGGATATTTTAATCTCCTCTAGGAGCTGCCTAATATTGTAATTAGCCTGATGCTGATGTGTGAAATTTTTACTATTGCTTACTACTGGTGTACCGGTATATGTATAATTTACTTCTCGTTGCAGGAAGATGAAGTGGGCAGATATGGCGATGATGTGGACGTGCGTCGTCCTTGCAACACTAGTCGGGTTCGTGCACCCACAGTGTCTCACCGAAAACGACAACTTGGACATCCCCCCTAATAGCGACCTCTCTCCCATCACCGACTTCGGTTTAGACCTCTTCCGAGAACTGTTCCCCTACAACTCCACCTCCAGCAACTTCTTCTTTTCCCCGTACAGTATATGGAATGCCCTAACCCTGGCATATTTCGGTTCAGGGGGGCAAACGCAGAAGGAGCTCGAAGAAGTGTTGAGAGTGGAAGGCAAAGTGGAGACCTTGAAGATGTGGAGAACGCTGGAGTTCTTGTGAGTTTGGAGGTTTTTGTGGTTTGTATATTTTTTCAAATAATGAGAGTTGTGTTCTTCAGGCTTTTATTATTTTAGTTTTGTTAGAGATTTTATGTTCTGGGTGATGTAGGTGCCTAATGAGATGCATTATATGAGCTTAGGTACAGGTGTATGTAACGTAGGAGAGAGAGAGAGAGAGAGAGAGAGAGAGAGAGAGAGAGAGAGAGAGATTTACTGTCATATATGCACGGTTAGTATTTTACCTCCATTATTTCATACGTTGAATTTTAATTAGCAAGGATCACACAGCAGGGAGTAATTGTACATGTTTACGTTAATTAATTTGCACAAGAATAAGCTGAAAATTATTAACCTACGAGAGGGAAGACATAAATATTAGTTTAATATAACTGTGTGTGTGTGTGTGTGTGTGTGTGTGTGTGTGTGTGTGTGTGTGTCAATCAGCTGCCGAGTCATTCGTTTCAAAACTCGTCACAGAACAATGACTATCCATGTCTGAGTCACCTCCACTGTTGGCAACTCGTGTTTCCCCGCAGTGGCTGTTTGTTTGTGCTTCTTTGTTTTTAATTGGTATACGGTATATTTTTATTTTTTTATTACAGGGGATAATTGGGATTCGTACAACAATCTTAACATTTTGTTCAGCCTAGGAAAACAGTCAAATCCAGACTTACGAGTACACACATATTCCCTAATACAACTCAGCTTAGCTTGGCCTAGTGTTAAGCTCAGCCCTTCCCAACCTGATGTAGTTTATCCCATCACGCTTAACACAGCAACGCCTACTGTCATTAACCGAACCTAATCCAACTACACTAGATAACATAGGTCTAAATTAGCGAATCCCAACTGAGTCTAAACCAGCTTAGCAAAACTCATGCCTAACCAAATTTAGTTCAACCTAACCCAACCAAGCCTCTTTAATTCAGTTCAGCATAATTACCCTTAGCCTAATCCCCCCTAATGCGACCTAATCAGACAATCCAGTCCAGCCTAACCAGATACTTCACCCGGCCCAGTGTCACCAAACATGAACTGTTTCAACCTAGTCCAGACTGACACATCGCAGCATGACACATCCCAGCTCAAACCAACCATAACTAACTAAATTTTACCAAACCCAGCCAGACTTACGGTAACCCCTTAGCCTAACTTAAACTTAACCAGTCAAGCAAAACTCCCCAAGTCAACATGCACTTCATCCCAACCAGACATAGCCAAATCAACAATCCCAATCCCACGTATACCGGCAAAATGAATCCAACCTGATCTAACAACCGAACCCAACCCAGCGAAAACTACCCAGTCCAGTGCAACCCAGCCCAGTCTAACTTCAGCTAACCATTGCAGATACAACGTGCGACAGGCCAACAAGAGTGACTACACCTTCAACCTGGCCAACCGCGCATACTTTGATCTCGATGTGGATCTTCGTCCTTGCGTTGCTGACATCTTGACCTCGGAGCTGCGGCGTGTTAACTTCAAGGAGGTTAGTGGTGGTGGTGACAGTAGCAGCAGCAGCAGCAGCAATAGTAGAAGAAGAATAGTAGTAGCAGTAGTGGCAGTGGAGGTAGTAGAAGAATTAGTAGTAGTAGTGTACGGTAGTAGTGATAGTTGTGGTAGTAGATATCGTCTTCTTCACTTTTCTTTTCTCCTCGTCTTTTCTTTCTCTTCTCTTCTCATCTCTTTTCTTCTTTTCTGTTGTTTCTCCTCTACCCTTCTTTTTCCGTAGTTTTTCATGACTTAACCCTTTCTCTGCTGTTTTCTTATAAGTTACAGTCTCAGCTTTTCATGTTTTTGCAGTCATGTGTTGTACAGTTGCCATATGCTTTTAACACTGCATTATTTAATGACCCTGTGTTGATTCCTTTAACTGAACATTTCTCTTTCATTTCTCCCAACAGCCAGATCAAGCTGCCAGTGAGATCAACGAATTTGTCAGCAACACCACAAAAGGCCGCATCCCCCTCCTTGTCACTCCCGATCAGGTTAGTGTGGGATGGTGGTTGCTGTTGAGGGATCTGATTACTGTATTAATAACGATGGTGGTGGTGTTGTTAATTGCTTTTAACAGGACATGAACCCAATAAACATCTTTATTTGAGTCCTTCCAGAGATCTTTTGGTGATGATCGTCGAAGTTTCGTCTGTTGTCAGTAAGATGAACGTGTTTGGTGCTGAAACAGTTGTACAGTATTGTAATGGCTGGCTTGCACATGCCAGACATTGGTGGGCAGCTGTAGTACAGAATACAAGTTCAAGCCTGGTTTTGATGTGAAGAATGGTATTAAAATGACAAACTGAGTAGATTGTTTGTGAACTGCTGAAATCTGTTCACTTCATCTGGTCACTTGAGGAGATTTTGTGTTCAAAAGGGTCGTCAGTGTTGTGATAATGAAGCTGTATAAGACGAGCGGATTGTGGTGTGATGGGCTGTATTACATTGAGTAGACTGAACTGTGATTTATGCTTGCTGCATTTTGTGTTAAAGCGTCCGATGGTAAAGAAGTGGATTGTTTGTACTTTTGGTCTTTAATAATTCAGTGTGTTGGTGGGAAGAGTTGGAGTATTATAAATTGAGCTGAACTATTATACCCGTCGTGGGGCAAATTGTTCCTAAACCCCGCTCCCCCTCACCCACCACCCATAAGAGGCGAACTGCGTGATGACAGTTACACTGGTATTTCATAAGGGACATTGTTAATCACACACACACGTATGTACACATATACACTCAAAACTACAGAAAAGAAAGAGAACACTGGAAGAGAAGGAACACACACACACACAAACACACACACATTCACTTACCCACTCTCTCTCTCTCTCTCTCTATCTCTCTCACACACACACAAAATACCTTTCTTGAAGTAAAAACAAACTTTCAGTGTTTACAACAAAATAATGAACATCATTATTATTATAAGCATTTTATCAACTATTGCAAATGGTGCTGGGTGAATGTAGAAACAGGGGAAAGGAAAACTTATCGTTTCTAGTGTGAATAGGCCACACCTCCATTCATGTATCATTCATGTTTTTGAAATTCTCTGTCCTTTGCACTGTATGCAAGACCTGTACACTACAGTATTTGTAAAAGTAGCCCAGACTATGTAAGGTTAGGTGACCAGGGGCACAGGACAGTCACCAACCTTTAAATGATTTGGACTACTGTAGGAGAGTATTGGGATTCCTACGTCATATACTGTAATGCTGTGTATGGGATGTGATGTTGCTGTGTTTACTGTTACCACTTTGTGTTTGGGCTCTTAATTGTCTAGTATTTAGATTACCTCAGTCAGACTGACAGCTTTGGCTTGCACAAGGGTTTGACCACCAAGAGATGAATGGAGGATTTTGAATCATATACTGCAGTGCCACAAAGAGAGTAAGTTGGTCATCTAGCCTTTAATGCCCTTGAGGACAGCAGCCTAGCATCTCCCTACATGTCAAAGGGGATAATACTGTACAGTATAGGACTGTGTTCTACATACAGTATATATTTAAAATGTATGATATATATTCTTTTCCACTTGTATTTTTTTACGAAATAAACTTTTTCCTTTCCAGGTGTCCCGAGCCACAATGGTGCTGACAAATGCTGCATACTTCAAGGGCACATGGCTGTACCAGTTCAAGCCCTCACAGACCACAAAGGACCTTTTCTACCAGACCCTTGAGGATTATCATAGGGTTCCCATGATGAGGCAGAAGGGCAACTTCAGACATGGTGAGAACAGATACTGTTTCATATATCATCCCAGACACTTTGCTGCTTCCCAAGATCCCCCATCAACAGGGAATGGTCATGATAGAAAAGCCATATGCCTACTTTATCCTCATTTACCCCTTTCACTCGGACACTTCTCTCTCACCAGTGTACAGTATATTGTATAATATTTAATTAAAAAGCACAGCATTGTTTAGTCATGCCATCTCATGTATAAGACCATTCTGAAGAAGGGTGACTGTTTCCAACCCTCTGATTGTTTCCTGATACAGTATTTGTAATTTCATGCATATCTAGAGTCTTTGAAGCTGTATAGCAGAGATTTTAAAGCACTTTTCTCCCTGTAATCTTTTTGACCACCAGTATGGGTTCCATTAGGGATGCATCAGTGGTGATCTTCCTACATTTCCTCAGACCCATCATTGCTAATGATCTATTAGCAGCTTTAACCCTTGCTGAGCTGCAGACCTCATGAGGCACAGTGAAGGTCTGCATGGACTGAGCCTTAAGCCATGATCATATGTCATACCATTGACAATGATTATAAAACAATGACGTGGGGGAGAGATGAACTACAGTACCTTACAGAGAATCGGTCCAGCAGGGGTTAAGGAAACTTCGATGACAAGACTAGTTTTAAAGAATACAGTAGCTTGAAATGAGGAATATATATTCGTCTCCAATCAGTTCTTGAACATCTGTTGCTTACTGTGATCTAAACTGCCACCAGGTGTATCTGAGGAACTGGGGTGCCACATTCTGGAGCTGCCTTACACCGGTGAAGCTGTGTCCATGTACATCCTGTTGCCTCCATTCATCTCCGGTGAGAACGGCTTCAACCGCATGGTGGAGCGCATCAATGGCACACTCCTCCATATGGCCTTTGAGAACATGTGGAGAACCCAGGTGGAAGTGTTTATCCCAAAGTTTAAGCTGGAGCAGATGGTGGAGAATGAGCTGATTATGGTGAGTGGAGAGTTATTGTGGTGAAACCTATGTATAGTACAATATATTAATGGGTGGAGGTTGTGTTGCTCAAGTTCAGTATGAAACAGATTGTGCAGAAAGAGTTGTTGAGTGTAATTGCATGGGGGTGAAGAGCTTGGTATTATAAAGGGTGTCCTAGCACTTGATATTCTAACTTTGGGAGGTGACTCTTGGGATAATTTTAAATAATAAATAATATATCAGTATGGGTCCAACTCCAAGTTCTTATGGAGCTGTGTTGACAGATGACCTGTAAGGTCTTTGGTAACTTTAGTTCTGCAACAGTCAGAAGTTAGACTTGTGTTGATATAGCATTTTGTTTATTTTCTAAAGCCACAGAATCACCCTCTGAAGTTTGTAAATCACTTCCATGGACACTCTGTGTAAGAGCATTTATTACCATTACCCATAAGGGACTAAAGAGAGTGTCTGCTTGAGACTGAGCAGCATGGAGTGTTGCCGTTAGGTGACCAAGGCCAATGCTTATGAGCATGTTGGAGCTTATACAGTACTGTACTATGTAAAAAGGGATTAAAGAATCCCCGAGCTAGACCTTACAATGAGATCATATAGCCCCAGTAGGTAACAGGAGGGAGCTACCCCTCCCGGCACGGCAATCCTGGGCACGGCTCGAACTCGCGACCCCCCGGTCCCGAGCTCGATGCTCTACCTCTGAGCCACCGTGCCCCCCACTGTACTATGTAAGAGAAGATTTAATCCAGGATAGGAAGCAGTGGAGAAAAGCCATCGCACGTTGAACCCCAGTTTGAATATGGGAACAGAAGAATGAAAAACGATGATGATGATGATGATGATGCAAGGAAAGTGGCAAAGCAAGCATAGTTGTTAATAAGCTGAGGAATGTGCCTTACGTAACTGAGTACTGTATTTGTTACTTATTAAGCAGTCAAGATGTGCAGTGAAAGTTTTTGTTGTTGTTTGTTTGTTTTCTTTTTAAAGGTACTTTGATTAACCTTTCACTTTGATGATGTTCCTTTTGATTTGTGCATGCTATCTCCTGATGATTCTGATTAGCTTAGAGGAGACATTTTGATCTGGAGAGGATAGATATAACCTTAATACAGCAAACCCCTTCACTACTACAGTTTGTAAGTTGCATATAATTATTTGGAGATAGCAAGAGTAATCTACAAAAATACATCACTAGACTGAAGGGGTTAACACATAAACTAGAATCACATCAACATCACAGCATTGGGTAACTTTTGCTACTGTGTGCAGCCTTGCAGTTATTTTTATATATAGTATTGGAAAGTGTTGTTTCAGCTTTAACATGGCCTCTGTGATTTTCACTCAGTACTGTTGTCTGTAGGTATACATCTGCCATGTAATGATTTCTGACTCTGGCATTCCTAGTATAATGAGCAGTAATAGTGCAGTCTCCAGGAAAATCAACTACTGTACAGCACAGTACTTCCATCTTCTTCATTCATTTTCAGTTACTCTGCCAAGAGTCACTCATCCACATTTTTAGCTACTGGTACTATTCCGAGAATCACTCAACCACTGGGGTATTAACATTAGGAACTCCTCCTCCTCCTCCTCCATTTAATCTCCCTGAAGTCACACTATTAGCCTCAGCAGTAGCAGCCCCATCATCTTTGTTTACTCTCCCAACAGGCACTCAATCATATGGGTATCAGCGACCTCTTTGACCGTAGGCATGCCAACCTGACAACCTTCAGCCCCACAGCTGACCTCAGTGTAGGCAAAAGCATCCACAAAGCAGCCCTGGAGATTTCTGAGGAAGGTACTGAAGCTGCAGCTGCTACTGCTCTTATCTCCTTCCGCATTGCACGACCTGCTGCACCAGAACAATTCAAGTGCAACCATCCATTCCTCTTTGTGATCTATGACAATGCTGCCAAGAACATTCTCTTCATGGGAGCCTACAAAAACCCCAAGGCAACCTCATAAGAGGGAAGAGGTGTTGATCCCTTCATTGCAAGAGATCTCCAGTAAGGTGAACTGTGGTAAGTTATCTGGTGATAGCAAGATACAAGAGAAGGGGCTTACAGTATGTATGAAGTCTGAATAATGTAAATTGATAAAATGTTAACTAGTACTGTATATTGATTATGGCTACTTATTGTTATAGTGTACATCCAATATTGGTTTTAATTAGTCAGCAACAGACTGTACTTGGGCCTCATCATTTTTATTATTATTATTATTATGTTGTAGCTTGGAGATCTAAGACACATCCGTTGTAAAAAAAAAAAAAGCCAGTTCTTTACATAAAAATCATTCAAAAGTATACATAATTTTATAGATGCCCGGTATCTGGGTTATGTAGGTCGAATATGTACTGTACATATATCTTAAGGTTTTAAATAGCTTTTTATTCAGGTGTAAGAAGAAAGTCAATTTAAATTTCATTGCAGGTAACTTTAATGCAGTCTGTTGTGAGAAAAGTGATCTGCCCATGAGCTGCTTTGGGTACTTTCCATATTCCTAGAATTCATCTGAATTTTTTTTATTATATACAAGTACAGTATCACTCTTAAGACTGACCATCTGTATGTTGTTTGCAGTGTTTATTTGCAGTATTAATATGCTGTATTGAGAATCCAGTACACACCTTGGTGTTTATTCTCATAAACTTAGGAGTCTGTATCTGGCATCTTTTCCTTATACTACTGTACACTACAGTATTTGTGCATGTGATGTGGCAGACTTGCATACCATGTCCATATTAACCTGTTAAGTCTAATAATGTATTTTGTATTTTATTTTTTCCACTGAAAAAGTTTTAATTCAGCTTAGAGACAGTTTGCAGTGAAAGAGATAATGAAAGCCATATCTAACCCTATAGTTAGAAAAGCCTCTCCTGAACAAACAGAATAGTCTGGAGGTGTGGTAGCAGCAGCAGCAGCAGTGGTTGCAATTGCAGACTCGTCTATACTTGAACCCAGTGGACTGCAGACCAAAGTTTTTCTTCTGAGGACATTTGTATGACCAGGTAGCTCCACTGCCCAGTCATATCGGTGCCTCCATGTGAAGGCATCCCTCTCCTGCACCAGTCATTTGAAAACAAGATTAAATTAACAGGATATCCTAGGACTGAAGGGATTAGACAGATGCAGCATGCAAGTCAATATAAATAAGTACTGTAATTTACAGTAAAAGAAATTAATGAATGAAGATGCTAGAACATCCAGATCTTATGAGATTAAAGCTCCTTGTCATGCATTTAACTGCTTGAGTCCAGTGACTAATTGGTTTATTCCTGCTACTTCCAGATTATTTTATTTCAATTAAGATAACTTTTGGAAGTGAAGGGGTTAGATGTAATGTTCATTAACACCATCACAAAGATCTCCTTTAAGCTGAATATCATCTGCTGGTAGCAGAGCTGAAACATAGTCACTGTAGTGAAGGGATTAAGGATCACTGAAGAGTGGCTGTTTGCTTGGTGATAGCCTAGTGGTTATATACAGTGTATGAGTACTGCCACAATCACATAGATATAGTTTGAGCTAGTATCTTAATAGGCTGCATTGTATTTTATGGCACCTTTTGGACTAAGGTTTAGAAAGTCCAGGTTGGAGTGATGGCCTTACTCTTGTGGTTGGATTCAATCCCCAAGAGGTGATGGGCTCACATTTTTGTTGGTTAAGGAAGCTCCCAGACACCTCTTCCTAAGCAATTTATTTTGCTTATTATAAGTAACTTTCATCTTTTGTGTTGCTTGATTAATTTAAACATAAGATGCAAAATGATATTAACCAGCCAGATCCAAAAATAAATAACTGAGGTTGAGGTGTTACAGAGAGCCTCCACGTTGAACAAGAATTCAGGTCTAGGAGATTTTTAGTCTTGTAATTGCATCAAGGGAAATAGTCCGATCACATACCCTTAAATGTATTAAAATGAGGTAGCCTAACTTAATGCCCCTACACCTCAAAGAGGGTAGTACAGTATGGGACTGACTGTTACCATCTTACTGTACTAGTACAGTACTGATGATGCTCTGCTACAGTCAATAGTTGAACCCTTTAAGTATCATAGTATCAATCAGCAGAGTAGGTAATAACAAGCTTTCCATTTACAGTTTCATTACTTCTATATAGGTGGCATGTTTGTATCTGACCACTGCAACATGATTAAGTCTTGGTTGCATGAAATGTGATGAACCATAGTTATGATATAGGAAGGAGTCTCCTCGGTTACTTGTCAAATCAACCCACCAATCTGACTGCACTTAACTATCAACTGAGGCAAAAGGGGTTAGGGATCAATATTATTTTAGGAGGGAAAATCGCGAATCCCCTGAGCTAGGGCCAATGGTCCATATAGCTCTACAGGGCAAGGGGAAATCCTTGGAGAGACTGCTACATCTCTCACCAGAAATACGCTGCCCTGTTGCCGGCTCAAACTGCCAACCTTACGGTTGTGAAGTGTGAGCGCTATCACTGAGCTAGTTTCGCCTCTTAGGAGGTGGGGGGGGGGAGTAATTTTGGAAGGAGTGTGAGTGAGGGTGACTTTGGATATAGTGCTGCATTTGTCCAGATGATGGTGTATGGGTTCTCTATTTGTCCACTAAGAACAGAAATTGTGACATCAATCAGATTAAAAATTATGTTCTGTTCATAAAGATCGTACTGGTAACCCCTTCAATCTAATCATGTATATTTTGTTGTGTTTTCCCAAAAGACAGTTGTACTCAGTTTGTGATAAAGCTCTTCTAGTGCAGGAGTTAGTGATAGTTGTATCCAACCCACTGCACCACAGCTGAGGAAAATTGCTTGGAGATGATAACAGTGAACCTTAAATGCCATTGAAATGAAAGGATTAACGTGATACCTATGGTAGACCTTTGAATTGTGAAGAAGCATGGGTTGAACTTATAGGTGGTGTAACACCTGCGATATCACATTTTATTGAATATTTTTACTGTTGATAATATTATTTGCTCCCATACATGTATTTATTCGTGTTTACTACATTGTTACACAGTCTGCATTTTGTAACTTAAATAAACCTTATTTCCTATGATATGTTTAACTTTCATTTGAGAATTTAGAAGTAAAATTGGTAGTTTATATGTCTGTGTATCATAAGGTGGAGCCAAAAATCTGAAGGCTTGCATGATGTGTGAATGAGTGCATAGGCCATTTCACTGAATATACTGTTTGATAGCTCTAATTTTGTGCTTTCTCTTGTTCCGGGTAGTGCTTTACTTAACATCTCAGGTTGGAATTAGGGCTGGGAACTAGAGCAGAAACAGAGATTTAAAGTTCACGGGCGATTGAGAAAACCTAGAATGGTGGACAAAGATATAGTGGAATTCGTGAGGGAGAGGTTCGAGTGATGGTGGATCAATGTGTTTGTCTCAAAAGAGAGATGGATCGAGGTGGAGAAGGTTTTGATTTTTTTTTTTTTTTAATTGTGGTGTACGGTGGAAAATGAGCTAGTGGGTGTGGTGTACAGAATGCAAAGATTGACGAATGTGTTGGTATTTTGTGGGATCGTGTGGAGAATGTGTGGGTGTGGGTTTAGTCTGGGGTCACATGGAGAGTCTGTGGGTGTGGGTGTAGTCTGGGGTCACATGGAGAGTTTGTGGGTGTGGGTGTACTCTGGGGTCACGTGGAGAGTAGTGGGGGTGGTGTATAGGGTCTGTGTAGGTGGGTGGGTGAGTGAAAAAGATCTCATAGAGCTGGGAAAGGTGGCTGATATGAAGAAAGAATTAGGAATATTTGGGTGTAGAGAGAAAGAGGGAGAGTATATTCCTATGTTCAGCACCGTAAATATTTGACAACTGAATCAGCTGAAAGACTTAATTACACAGCACATCACTTATGGTTCGGTAAATAATAAAGGTAACGGCAATAGCTTCTGCATGAACAGGGTATCCTATTATGACAGCCTGTTTCCGATGTACGTTTATAAGACTAAAGTCCACAGGAGGAAGAATGTTATTCGTGACTCAGAGTAAAGATACTACACCTGTAACTGAGTTAATTTTACGGTAGCTTAGCATAGCTTGTTACTGTTAGACACGTATTTTGGCAACATTTGTAGGTCTTACTCCCAGAAACGAATATGGAGATACTGAAACTGATTAATTAACAGACATGAATGATGGTTAAAATATGTAAGTAAACAAAACTCCAAGAACATACACATTCACACATGCAAAATATTATAAAGGTTTAAAACTAGATTATGCGTAGTGAAAGTAACGGACAATGTACAGGGAATGTAGGTTAGAATGGAAAGTGTTGGAAATTTCGGTTGCAGCGGAAATAGTGGGATTTACGTCAGTGCAATGTCCAGAAACAGTAGAAAGTTTTGTGTACCCAGAAAATATTGTCAGTGAAACCTCATTTCGCCTCGAAAACATGAATAAAACATGAGTAACATTCCCTGCTGTGTTATCATCCAAGTGATTTACATGAGGGAAATTAATAAACCTTTTTGTCGTGTTCGGGCAAGAACTCACCTATTGCAAAATTGTCACCATATAATTTAACTCACATTCCTTTCCATGACGTCAAAGCGCAACGCTGATAAATGCAGTTACGCCAAAAATATTTACGCAATCCCGCGTTATGCCTCGGAAATCATTAGTTGAGCTTATAACTGCGGTAAAGTGTGAAAAAATACCAGTCGCTCGTTGGCATCGCGGAGCAACGGGACCGGCGGAGAGCAGAGAGGTTGAGTGACCAGAAGCGCAGAGGCTTGTGCTGGGTGCGGTCGTCTGTATGTATCCTCTGACCTCCGGTCTCGGTACCCTTACCTGCTTTCTATTTTTTTGATTTGCCTTCCGATTTAGCTTTTGGAAGCTCTACGTGCTCATTATATATTCAAGACTTTTCTACGATTTTGTTACTATTCATGGTAGTCTTTCTCCTACTAGTTTTCCTTTTTCTGCCTCTGCTTTCTAGGTTGTATTTTTATTACTGTGATATTTTGTGCCCACAAAGACAACGTGACATCACTTGGCATTAACGGTAAGTAAAGAATAATATTTCGAGTTGTTAGCTCTTGTATATTAGAAGAGGGCTACTTTGATTTGCAGAAAAAAATTATAGGATGATTAGCAAGAGGTAGCTTGGTTTGTTACAGAGAAACTAGCTTTAAAAAAGGTTGGATAATTAAGCAGACGAGTGGCAACTTAATTTCATGTTGCAGAGGGAATAAACGATTCAAATTATTATACTGATTATAATCAACTTAAACAAGATAGTTGAATTTTAGTTATAAGAGAGAGAGAGAGAGAGAGTCATGTCTTCATTGTAACTGACTGCAGGCGTAGAGATGGAATGAGAGGACGAGGCAAGCAAAATTTTATTATGGTGGCGGTGGTGGTGGGAATTATAACGATAAATACGATGATGGTGATAGCACTGGTGATGGTGCTAGAGTAATAACGAAAGTGGTGATACTGATGCTGATGATATCGGTTGAGAGTAGTAGTAAGAATAATTACGGCAGTGATACTGATATTGGTGATAGTGTTAGGAGAGGAATATTGACAGGAGAGATCATATTGGTTGTGGAAGCAATGGTGATGATGGTGGTGGAAATGATAATGATTGTGATGATAACAGTGATGAGTGATGATGATAATGATACTGATAATTGAAAAGACCGGCATCATCAAAAGATGGCAATGATAAGGGTGATAGAAGTAGTCCGTGGAATATTAATGATTGTAGTTGATGAAGATGATTGTGGTAACAATTAACGATAGCGTAATGTTAGTAATTATGATAACGATTGTGGTAATTATGGTAGTGATGATTGTGATGCGAATGATGGTAGTCTGAAATACAGGTTATCTAAAAACGATATTAAAACTTGCCTGGAGCGAAGGTTTTAATGGAACACCTCTGACAATTCACGTAACAAATGCGTGTTCATAGCTGCAAAGAATCAGTCTGCACTAATTCGCCGTCATTGTCAACACATTCTTGGACATTTCTCAGCAGCAAACGTTAAACACTTTCATATAATAATAATAATAATAATAGTAATAGTAATAATGGTAATAACAATAATAATAATAATAATAATAATAATAACAGTAATAATAATACTAATAATTTGCACCCTGGATAGCTACATGGGATCCGAGAGCCGTAAGAGGATTTTGAATTTTGCCTGCTGTAATCTTCCCATCTATACTTGGACCCGATTTCTGTCTCATTCGCAGCTTATTTCAGATAGCTCTTTGGTAGAACAACACTTTGGCTCTACAGGATCTCCACAGCACTTCTTCATGACTAGTGCTGTGTTTTTGTATCAGTCTTTTGTTATAGCTCAGTATTCAAGAGGAAGCAAAGTCAGTTTTTTTTTCCTTATGCCATCAGGGCCAGGGGCGTGGGATATTTCACCTACCCATAACCTCTTCACCCCGAGGAAGTAATTTGTATTTTGTTCTTGCCTCCTCCAGACGATTTTTTTTTTGGGTCAGGATTTTTCACCCAGTTCTTAGGTGAAAAAAATAATCTGGATGATGATGATGATGAAAGACGTTGTGAATGGATTAACTAATGCACTCCGGTGACGTGTTATTGTCTTGGTATCCCCAGACGATTTTATTCAGCACTGAGCTCTTGATATGAGGAGGTTAAGACCCTTCATTTCGTAGACATCTGTTGATTAAAATTGTGTGAGGGTAGTGAGGATAACATTTTCTGTAACGTCGTCGCAGTGAGAGATTAAAGCGTTCTATCTTACTCAGGCCTTGGATTGCTACACCTCCCAAAGGGTAATACAGGACTGGTTGTTACTGTAGTGGTACTCATGAAATTTAGAATGGGTTAGAACATGCCCACTGCATTTGGCTTCTAGGGCTAAAATTTTCGAGTGACTGGTTATAACTAAAGACTTTCTGTAATTTAAGTGCCACAAGTAGTAAGTAATCCATTATACCGAATTCGTACATTGATCCTCGACGTCGGCTTGAGTTTGATTTTTTTTTTTTTTTTGGGGGGGGGGGAGGATTTGGATAAAAATACCTTGGTTGTACGCTCAGCATTAGCGACAAAGTATTTATATTCTTTGTTTCTGCGCCAGTAGTTGAGGAAGAAAAGTTGTAAATTGGACTTAATTTGTAATATATGCCCAAAATCATTTCATATTCCTCTCTTTCTCTCTCTATCAGTAACCGACAAGGGGTGTATTTTTTTTTTCTTTTAAGCTAGAGCCCCTTCCCCCAGACTGTCTGTGCACGCCACTGTAAGAGCAGTATGGGGGAGAAGAGGAGATGAGTTGTTTGGAAGGGAAGGGAGGAAAGGAAGAAAGCATAAGAGGAAGGGCGAGCTGGAAGGAAAGGGAGACAGCATGAGAGGGAGACGGAAAGAAGAGGAGGAGGAGGAGGAGGAGAGGGGGAGTTTGGAAGGGAAGGAGGAGAAGGAGAGGGGGAAGGAGGTNGGGGGTAGAGGGGAAGGAGAGAATGGAAAAAGAATAAGAGTATATTAGAGGACGGCTGTAGGGGAAGAGAGAGGGAAAGGAGGAGAAGTAAGAAGGGAGGAAAGAGAGGGGAGAAGGAGGGAAAGAGAGAACAGAACGGAGGGAGAAAACAATGGATGGAAAAGAAAGGGGAGGAGAATCGAAGTAGGAAACAATGATGGAGACAGAGACGATGAAGGTGAGGGAGCAATACAGACAAAGAGAGAGGAGGTGTAGAGGAAGGGGAAGGAGGGATGAAATAAGAGTGATGAGAAAGGAACAGAATGAAGTAAAGGAAGGAAGAGGCAGAGAGAAAGTCGAGAGAGGATCAGATGGAAGGAGTGAGGAAACAGAGGGAGGAGAAGGAAAAAAAAGAGCGAAGGATGAAACAGAGGGAAGTAGGGGTTCAGAAAGAAAGGAGGAAATAATAATGAAAGGAGGGAGGTAAGAAGAGGAGGAGACAGGGGAAGGGAAGAACAGAGGAAAGCCAGGAAGGTGGGGTGGAGAAGACGGGAAGGAAGGAGGAAGGGTGAACAGAGGAGAATGAAGGAGAATATAGAGAAGGAGGGGGAGTGAGAAACAGAAGAGGGAGAGAAAGGAAGAACTACCTCTTCAGGCTGAGGGCGTCTTTTATATGTTGATCTGACTCTCGACGATTATATTAAGCTTTGAGGATCTCGTAGGACTGAGTTAAGAATGGTGGCGTACAAAACAGGGCGAGAGGAGGGTAGGAAATGATGGAGGGAGATTAGGAATGAGGAGAGGGGACCAGGGAGCAGACGGAGAATGAGTATCTCTTGTGGAAAACATTAGAATTCTGTCTG
>JAGKTI010000406.1:100547-116137 GCA_018397915.1 Birgus latro
TTTTTGTCTCCAGTCCCCCAATTAACGTGTGAGTCATTTCCATTTCTTTGTCCTCATCTCACCTTTAATTCATGTTTGTCCATTATGTCTCAACTTCTCAGTCTCTCCATCTTCCATCCCTCAGCTCTTCTCCACCCCTCGTCCCTGTCTCCCTCCACTCTATGAGCTGGGATCCCTATAAGAACCCATAAACAGGAGGCTTGTGGTCTCACGGTCAACAATGATAAACAAGAAGGGTCGGTTGCAGTGGAAGGGAATGGGTTGTGGGGGAAGACTGACACTGGTTGCAAAGACTGCTACTAATGCTGTTGCTGCTGCTGCTTCTGTGCCCTCCTCATTGACCTCCACAAAGGCTTTGTGAATGGCTTTGGATACCACCAGGTTGGGGCTGAAGACTGAGAGGTCACTTAGCCGGTTGTCAAAAAGGTCAGTGATACCCATGCGTTGGAGCCCCTGTGGATTATAGGTGGTTTAGGTCAAGTGAACTTAGAAATGTTGCGGTATATTAACCCATTCGTTTTATATTTTGTTTGGTCACCACCAGATTATAGTATTTAAAATATAGATGATAGTATGTAAAATATAAAGGACCTCCCTTAGTGGAGGAGTTGATGGTGATATTATTCAAAATATAAATATGTTAGTGAAGGTGTTGACAGATACTGTACTAGCTGTATCTATCACCCTCAATTAAAAAGTCCCCCAAACTAAATAAATCTTCTGGAGGTAGGAGTAATATTCACAAGCTGAGAGAGGCTTGGTATGTTCCTCTACTTACCGAAGGTTCTCTGATACGAATTGTCCAGAGGATTGTGACAAACATGCTTCACGTACAGGGCAGGCATGTGAAATAGTTGGCAAACTCTGGTTCTTGACCGTACCCATTTTACTTGAACAATCCATTCTTTCTTACCTGTATAAGCTCGCTCGTCAGCTTCTTTTCCATCTTGAACCTTGGGAGCCTGACGTCAACAAGCCGTCTGGAGAGGCGAGATCGGTCTACCACACTCTGGAGGGCTGGACCACTCAAGCCACTCACCATTCGTGTCCATCCTGCTTCACCCTCCTCCTCAGGAAGCATAATGAACATAGAGATCTGGTCACCGGAGTAGGGAAGTTCCAGAACATGGGCGCCTAGTTCCACTGATTTACCTATTGAGAAAGGTATGGGTGATTATGCATTGCTTTATTTTTTCCTCAGTAATTCTGTGTTAGCTATTGACAAACATAAGTTAGTCCTCTTCCAGTAACTATGTGTTTCTTTTTCTTCAATAATTCTGTATACTGGATCCTACTTACTGCAAGGTATGTGCTGGGTGCCTGTACTTCTAAAAGGCAGAGATTTATTTTCTCCTTCATGAAGCTTAGAAGATATATGCCACAACTGAACAAAATATATGTACATAATTTTGAGACCATACCAGGGTTTTGAAGGCCTGACCTATATGGGAATGAGTACATGGTCCATTTAAGTGATTTTTTTTTTTATTTTTTTTTTTTTTTTTTTTTACCGTATTTGTGTTCCTACCTCACCCCATCCTGTAGGTGAGAAAGCAGTTGATGGTTTTCCACTTCTGTTAATGTCATTACATTATTCAGATGTGAATGAATCATAAGAGCCTAAAGGTGTTATGATGGGGTGGGATGGGATCCAGAAGTAACTGTTCTTGTTGTTGTTGCAGCCCCAGTCTCAAATTAACATGATTCCAGTGGAATGCAGGAAACAAGCCACTGAGACTCGTTGCCTCCGTAGATCTCTTGTTGAAGTTACATTGAAGGATTGTAGTATTTAATGTTTTTTTTTTTTTAAATCAAAATTCTGATATTCCATGGTTTGAATGAAGAATGAATGGATGTAAAGGCTTTTTCACGGGGTACACTACTGATATTCTCTCTTGAATTCTTGTTATCCTCCTTTCGGATCCCTCCCACACCATCCATAAGTGGCAAACAGGCCTCAGTGATGGTCATGATGATAAAAAACTGATTGATGGCAAGAGATAAGAATTAGTTGAATTGGATGTGATTATGATGACTGACGAAAACTGCTTTAAAGCTGAGGTAGCCTACCTGACATGTGTCGTGGTCAGCGTTAATAACCCAACATTTACAAATGAAATACCCCCCCCTACAAGTAATAAATGTTGAATGTTGCATCCCGTTTATTAGTTTACGGATACTTTTATGGCAAATGCTCAGACAAACCCTGCATCCATTGTGCCACCTCTCCGCAGCTTCCCCCATACTACATTTGTAATCCTCATGAATTGGCTGTCACACTGTCACTTTTGCACTTCATTTATTCCCCAAAGTGGTTCTTTTTTTAGACCCGCTTTCCCAGATTAATTTCCCCTCATGTCCAGCGTTACAGATTTTTTTTTTTTTTTAATGATTGGAGGACACCTGTAATCTGGTGTTGGGAGTGTTTTTTATTTAATTTGTTTTTTCCTTCCTGTATTGATGTTCTGTTAAAAAGTTGGTGATAAGATAACGCTTCCTTGGGTTTGCCTTTGAGATATTATGATTATGTAGGATATGCTTTTTTACATTTATTATTTTATGTACTTTATGGATGGGTAAGGTACTAACTTCCAGTTATACATAAGCCTCCCAAACTGCGGAGAGAGAGAGAGAGAGAGAGAGAGAGAGAGAGAGAGAGATTACCATACATAAGCGACGTTGTCTGCCTCATCATGGGAACGGACTGCGGTTGTGAGTTGGGGGTGACCTTGAAATCCATTGGTGTGGTTTCACTGGCCTCAAATTGGTTAGTCCAGTTGCCCTTGAAGAAAACGGCATTAACCAACACCATGACGGCGTTGCTGAGGTCAGAGGCAGATACCAGGTTTTTGATGCGGTTCTCTGTGGTGTTTGACACAAAGTTGTTGATGCGTTGCGCTGAGCCTGATGGCTGTGGGAGGGAAAAATTAGAAGAGGAGAGATGAGGAATGTAAAAATGGTTTGGGAGGGAGAAAAATTGTTAGAGGAGAGAGCTAAATGTACGTTTCTTTAAATTGCTTTAAATTATTAATGACACTGAATGGCTACAAATACATCCAGTCACAGCATAAGATACATTTTGAATCTTATTCGTAGCCTTGAGTATGATTTTTAAACATATGAAGTTATGTGAAGCTAAAGAATGTGGTAAAAGTTTTTGGCGGATCAGATAGAGCCAGGATTCCGGAGGCTTGATTGATGAATGACTGGAAGCGTGACCCATTTGACTGGGCAAACTTAGGCTGTCTGGACGTTGCTACTCCTCACCCAGCACTAGGGTGGGAAAGGAGGTCCGGATGATGATGAAGGGAGTAATCTTTCTTCCTGGAACATTACCCTCACTTAGTGATTTTCACTTAATATGGTAGTTTTTATCAACACAACTGCAATGCTCACCCTTTTAATTCAGCCTTTTTTTTTTTCCCCACTAAGAAATGTTAGTAATCGTAGGAGATACCTTACAGTGAACAGGTTAAATGGCGACAAAAGCAAACCCTTCTCGATCGAGAAGTCTACACGAAGATGAATAAAGTAGTTTGAAGGTAGTAAAATTTAAACAGTAATGTCATTATCAAGAAATGGTCAAGTTAGCAAACATATACTGTAATGTCATCAATGACATGGTTAAGGCAGCAACTGTATACAGCACTGTGTCATCATAATGGTATGTTTAAGGTGACTATATAGCCTGTTCCCATAGAAACATAGTAGTTCATGATTCTTAGCACTTACATCCCCTTTCATGTCTGTGATCTGAAGCAGCTCATGCAGGTACTCAGTAACACATTGGCGAAGAGTTAGCTCGTCATCCACGTAGATCCGGTTTGCGTCTTTGAAGGTGAAGTTAGCCCCTGCCATTTGTCTCTGTGTGGCACTGTTAAAGTGAAACTGTGGTTAGGCTGCTGTTATTACAGTATTATTGTATTATGGCGATCATTTGTGTTGTGGTAAGTGGAGGTGACCACCATCCACTCACTTGATGTACTGCTACCTACTCCTTTCATCTTTATCATCCTTTTTCTGTGTTTGTCCTCTCTTCCTGTTTCTCTCATCTTTCTTGTCACTTCTTATTACTCTTCTTTCCATTTCAGGTAGTTTTATATTGAGTGATAAGCTTAATGGTTTCCTGTAAGCCAGGAAACCATTTACAGTGCTGTGTGATAACCAAATAACCAACCCATAGGTGTTCCCTACTTGTCAACAAGTGGGATGGCGAAGGGTTAGTGCCCCTTCTCGTAAAACAACTAACTAAAATTCAAACGCCCAGCTCTTACGGGATTATGGCGTCTGGCTATAGATAGATTGATTATTGCTGTTTAGTAGCCGTAGTAGTAGTATCATCGTTATTAGTATTAGTTGGGGCACCCACCATTCACTCACCCAGTGTAGAGCTATGCCTTGGTGTCACTACACTGAGTGACCAGCCAAATGGTTTCTTGTTGCCCAGGATATCGTTTACTACTGTGGGTGGTAAGAACAAGGAAATGTGGCAGTCCACTTGGAAATTAACAGATTGAGTCTTTATCTCGTTCTTCAATTTCCTTGGGGAATTCTTGCTTTTATGCCAGTCTGGCCTCTGACTACCTCCCTATTATCACATGTTTTCCAACTTCAAGATGGCAGTCCTTCTGGTCTGACATTTCTGCTAATAAACTTCATACAGAAAGACAGGCCGTTTCCCCGTGGCATAATCCATATCATAGAATAAGACAGTGGGATGCTGCACTAGCCCATGTATATATTGGTCACTCACTCTTATTAGTATTCAGTGAACCTCCTGCTCCATGCTCTACCCATGTTCCTTTTTCTGTTTCACATGTCCTTTTAAACCGTCGAAATTGTGCCACTGTTTTCCCTTTTTCAGCACAGCTTCGTCCTTTTCCCTGTCTCTCAGATATTCCCGGGGAGTCCCAGTACTTTTTTATATATTGTATTATGTCATTTCTACAAACAATCCATATCCTTCACCTAATCTAAAATCCCCCCTTTAGTACCTAATTATCCTTTTCTGTGTCCTCCCTACTCCTTTCTATACCTTCAGATCATAACAGTGCAATATGATTTTTGCTGCACTTGGATTTCATTCACTCACACACATGGTGATCCAGTGGGTTAAGGTGCGCCAATTTGTTGTGGCCTGTAGGGGCTTATATCAGAGAGTTGGTTGGGATTTATTGCTTATATAATGTGGGAAGAGCAAAAGGTAACCCTCACCTGAAATGTTGGAACTAAGTAGCCCACCTGAGTGATATTACAAAATAAACCCCAGCCACTCTGCAGACATAACCTCTCATGGGCCATATCCAGTTGGAGTTCAGTAATCCACTAAACCACCAGGCAGGCATCCATTTGGTTATATGGTTACTACCCAAATAATAAATAGCTTTTGGGCTACAAGAAGTCATTTGGTTTGTCACTAGAGTCACCTGAAGGTAGCACTGAAACAAGTGAGTGAATGGTGGCACTCCCATCTACTTTATAAGGAAGGGAAATGGCCCGAGAGAATATCACTGCCGTCATTATTAGAGAAAATTATTAGTGGCACAGATCTGGTCGGCAGTTTTATTTAAATGTCTGGGCTCAAACCTAGACTCGGGGTTCTCACACTGCAAGATTTCACAAACTTCTCACACTGCAAGATTTCACAAACCACCAAGCATCCACGGCTCCAAGGAACCAATAGAGTTTAACAAAACTCCAAGTATTCGATACGCGTATCTTCAGCAAACTTCTGATAAAGTGTAGGGTCTTACTGAGCACCCAGCTAGTACCGAGCACTCAAATGTGTTGAGGCTAGGTACTGTCATTCATCCCCAGATAGTCAAAATTATCAAAGTAAAAATCTTTATGTTCAAAATCATCTTATGCAAAGCTACTAATAAAGTGCCATCAGCCCAGAGCACCTGAATGACGTGGTATTGCCAGTGGTCTCTAGATACAGTAGGTTTTCGTTGTGTCTCAGTTTTGACACATGCTATATAAGCCTAAGGTAAATTCAGAAAAACTGCCTACTGAATTTCCTTTGATACTTTTCAGGGCAATTTATTAGTTTTCCCCAGTGTATATTGTCACTTGTACAAGAAAATATGATAGAGCAAATTATGAAGGTTGCATATTAATTTGAATTTATAGACAAAACTCCAAGTATTCAAACTCACATATTTTTCAGGTTATTAATCAAGTGCAGGGTCTTCATTTTGCCATCAAGCTTGAGAACCTCACTAAGCTGAGCTTCAGTATTGCCACTGGCCCCCAGATAGGCAAGACTGAGAGCAGACCAGATGCTGTAGGGCGAAAAGAAGATGTTTCCCCTCCCATCCAGATGGCGGTAAAGCTCAGCACCAAGATGGCTGATCCCTGAGAGATCCGGGACAAACTGCGCTGGCACGACGTCATTGCTGGTGAAGCACTGTGGATGGACCTCTACTGCCGCCAGAGCCACCAGTAGTGATACCACCACAACTGGATGCATCTCTGTAAGGTAGGAGTGGGGGTTAATGCTTGTGGTAGTTTAAGCCCGCCATTTATCGAACTACTGTAATTGGGGAAACTACAGGCAGTTTTTTCAGAAAATTTAAATATTCAAACGTATCTTAGTTTATGAACCACCGTTCAGTATAGGTTACCCTAGTATAATAGTTAAATTGTGGTATGCTAATGTTTACATATTATGTTTGAAGTTTCTTTAAGTTTAATACGGTATTGTACAGTTGAGCTCACGCCACCTCTTGGTGGTACTGCTTGTGGAAATGATTCAGTGGGCCCAGAGTTCATTAAAGCTGAAAAGTAGATAAAATGAGGTTTGTTACAGGAACAGTTGTATCTTTATATTTTTTTTATAGGTAATTTTAGTTTCAGAACTAATTTTATAGAGCCACTGTTTCTGCTTCAGCAAGGTGCAGGGGTAGTGCTTGGTGTAATGGTGGTACACTATTTCAATGTTACATGTTGCTTCTGTAGTAGAAGGTGAAATTTAAATATATATGTGTCATGATGTATGTTATTTCATCTGTGCATCTTAGGGCCGTCCAGCATCATACTGTTATGAGAGCATGAAGTTCCGTAATACCTCTTCTGTTCTGCATATGCCTTGTTCATTGTTATACTCATGTGTACCCGAAGTCGAATGAAGGTTTTTCTGTGATTTGACTAGGATTTAATTCATGAATCATGACATGTCACCACACACACACTATTCATTAAACTACTCGATCGCCGAAAGATCGTGCTTAGCATTACAGTACATTTTCTGTGCGTTATTTGAAAGCATGCCTTCTCCCCATCTTATAGCATCAGATACAGCAACAGCATACAACAAAAGTATGATGTATTTGTACTGAAGGGATTAACAGCATTCTGTATTTGGCAGACCCGTATGCTGTCTGTTGGGGGGGCCAGTAGGGGAGGTGGAAAAAGATGAAGGTAGAGAATGGAAGGGAAGGGTGTCAGGGAGGAAAAGATGATGGGATGGAGGTAGGAAAGGGAAGGGAAAGAGGGCTGGGAAAGGAGAGATAGGCAATTGAAGGTAGGAGAGGGGTGGAAAAAGGGACAAGGAGAGAAGGGAAAGGGAGCGGAGGGGAGGAAAGAATGGCGACTGGAGGGAGGAAAGAAGAGGGACTAGATGTGAGGAAAGTAGAGCGAGAAGAGGTGAGGAAAGGAAGGGGACTGGAGAGGAATAAATGATGGGGACTGGAAGTGAACTGGAAGAAAGGAAAGGGGCTGGAAAGGAGGAACGGAAGGGAACTGGAGAGGAAGTAGAGGGACTGGAGGGTATGAGAAGGATTGGGGAATTTGATACTGGGTAATGAGATACCAGCGAGGGAAGGGGGGCTAAGGGAAGGGGGGCTAGCGTGGGATGAAGCGTCGGTAACCTTGAACCCCCAACATCCCACCCACCCACCCACCCAACCCCATCTTTCTGGGAACAGGATTTGAGGAGGTGCGTGTCTGGCTATCGCTGCAGTCAGGCCGATACCGAGAAGTGGAGGAACAGGAGGGAGGGAAGGGGATGAAGGGGTCGGGGTAGAACTTGTAATATTCCGCGATATTACATGTGCTCACAACAGCCTCGTAATTGGAAGTGTTCAAATGGAAGAAATATACCTACATACTGAGAGTTGTTTCCTTCCAGACCAAACTCGTTACGAAGTGGTCTGGTCTCAGAATGATGAGACAATTATTTACATTTACAGAAATTTAAGTACGATATAAGGTTAAAAAAAAGTAGCATTTTCTGTAATTTCCATCCCGTAATGCATACAGGAAAATAGGTAAAGCAATACATAACAGAACTAAAATGCCTGAAGAATACTGTTGGAGGAGGTTGCTGAACATAATATTCCGATAACCACTAATGCCAGCGGTGAAACAGATAGGAGTAAAAAAAAATAAATGCACTAAGACATGCAAAGTGACAAAATGCAGTGAAAAAATAATAACGGGTTGCTATAAAGAGAAAGGCAGCACCACGAGAGAGAGAGAGAGAGAGAGAGAGAGAGAGAGAGAGAGAGAGAGAGGTACTCTTTTATCACAAACTTGTTCACCCCGCAGAACCAAAATGGGGACCTTCATCCTCTTCACTCCATTGATATCTGCCTTCACATGCACCATCTACAACTTACCTACACAACCACGCTTCAAAAACGTTTGTCTCCTCCTACCTGCCCATCTGTCTGTATGAATGTATTATCTGTGTATGTTATCTATCTCTCCGTCCATCAGTTTACCCAGTTACCTACTTTTACGTCTGTCCGAAATGAAATATTGACCTCGCGGTAATGACGGGGTGAGGCACTCTAAAATTTTTAGAGTCGTTTATACACTACAAAAAACGACAAGATCGTTGAGTGTATGAGGGAGGATGGTGTGGTGTGGGAGATGGGAGAAAGTCATTGCAAAATAGGAACGGTAAAAGCCTGGAGATTCCTTTTTTGGAGCTATCTCTCACAGGATGTGGTGTTGTGCAGCAGACGAATGGTTGTGTGTGTGTGTGTGTCTGAAGGAAAGGCGGAAGAAAAGAAAGAAATGGGAAGTCAGTGAAGGAGGATATGGAGAGGAGGGGGGAGAGGAGAAATAAACAGGAGAGAGGTCTTGGATAAAGGATTGAGTATGGAAAGAATTAAGACGCTGTCACATGGGTGCAAGTCCTGGGTGAATATCACTGGCAGAATATTGCCGCGCCTATTTGGGGGGAATTTACTACCACTTTTTGTTACACGGAGCTTATCCGTGTTTTATACTGTGCAGACTCGTCTGTTTTATTCAGTGTTGAGGCCGAGTCACACTTATACAATGACAACCTTGAATCCACAACTACCGGAACCGTATACGGTATGTACTCACAAAAAGAACACAATTGGATGAACATATTGCAGTGTATGCCATACTTCTAAAACTATAGAAAAATAAACAAAATTAGAAAGAATGGAAGCGCCAACGTAGCTGCAACTCGCAGTGTGACCTGATTAGCGCAGGATCAGGCACAAGGTCGCTCCCGCCCACCAAACCCACAGGCTGTCCATTGTTTTCCGTAACGCACTGTCATGATTTTAGTATCCCTACCTCTTAATAACTAATTTATTGTGATTTTATATATATTTAACTACTGAATATACCAATATTATATTTCAAAGTAACATTTTAGAAGTTTTATCATTACAGACAAGTGTTCAGAACTGTCCTTACTGTGCTGCATGCGGAGTTTAAGACGATACTTAATTTAATACCCCTGCCACTCTACATAGTTGGGTAGTGGGTGTGTTAATATAAAAACCGTAATAACTTCTCCGTAGACTCTATCGCAAAGCACTCAGCGCCTTAGATCGTCTCCTCTATCTATCTATCTATTGCCAGACGCCTCAATCCCGAACGGGGTGGCCACAAACAAATCGCCTCCATGTCAGTCCCCTGCCATTTCACTACCACGCTCCCAACTCACACCCCCCTCTCTCAAACTCGAATATTTTATCCGCTCTGCGTTTTCACTCCGCCAGTCGGTCATTGCCTTTTTTTTTTTTTTTTTTTTTTAGTAAAGTGCTACGATACGGCATGGAGGTATCTTATTCCTCGTTGTCTTCGTTCCCTTGGTCTGCATGGTAACATAGGTGCTTTTCTTCGAAATGTTCTTTCCCTTTGAACCCTTCGTGTTCGTCTATGAGACCACCTTTCCCCAGCTGGTATGGTGTCCCCCAAGGCTGCGTCCTTAGCACTAACCTTTTTGTTATAGCTATAAATAATAAATGGCATTGTCTCTTATCTACTCTATTCTGTTTCGGCCTCTCATTATGTTGATTTAGCAATTTACGCTACAGATTCAGATCTGCCTCGGCTCCAATCCCTTCATCATGCCGCCAAAGATGCTGCCCCCACGTGGGCTACTATTCTTGCTTTTCGTTTTTCTGCTTAAAGTCCTGTGCGGTAATGTTTACTTGTTCACGACCCACACCACAGCCTTCTCACTACTTATTTATACATCAGTCTTCTCTACCGATCCTGTACCACATTTCTTGGCCTCACATTTGTCTCGGTTAAATTATAATTAAATTTCTTCCCTCAAGGTTTCTACTCTTCATCGTCTGCGGTTGCTGCAAACGCCGTCTCACCTTTCGTGGGGTGCTGATCCTGTCACACTTTTTCGTTCTTACTCTGGTTATTCTCCACAAATTCGATTATGGTTGCTAAGTCTATTCTTTTGCCTCCACTCGCACCCTTTCAGATGTAGATTCTGTTCATCATACTGGTTTTTGCGTAGCTTTTGGAGCCTTTCGGTCGACTTCGGCTACAAGTCTTTGTGCTGAATCAGGCATTTCCTCCCTTTCTTATCGTCCTTCGCTTCTCAGTATCAGGTCCGATATGTCTCCTCCAGTTCCCTGCAAATAAGTTACTCAAATCCAACTAGCCTTCTCCAAAGCTCTTTTCACTCGGTCTCCCATCGCCTTCCATTTTTCCTTCGCGTCCCCACCCTTCAGACATACTGGTTTTGCCTTTCCTCTTATTCTTCCACTACGTCCAGTTTCCATCCCACTTTGGCTTCTGCCTCCTGCTGTGGTCTGCCCTTCATTTCTCCCTTGTTCTAAGCATTTTTTTTTTTTTTCCAGATACCTTTCGCTCTTTTTCTTGAACATACCGGTATGTGCCACGCATATTTTTACTGACGGCTCTATTTTTTTTTCTTTTTTTAATGTGACCGACTCTGGGCATAGCCTGCTCACAAGGCCCAGTAATCCTGCTACATACCACACACCTCTGCATGTCACCATTTCGGCGCTAACACCCACTGTCCATATTGAATACATGCTAGGGCTGTCTCATACAGGACTGGTGTGTTAGTATTAGCGGGGGTATTTTTACGACATGTCGGCGGGTCTTTTTGTTGATCAGTGAAGTCTAATTTTATGACATTCAATCCTTAAACCGTTCCCTGCCCCAGCGGGATTTGAACCTGGGTTCGATAGGACTGCAGGCCGCCTCTCTAGCATTTGAGCCACCGCCTCCCCTCTTTGCTGTTTGCTGTTGTGTTCCCTGACTCCTCTTTCCAAAGTACACTTTCTTCCATTACAAGTATCTTCGCAGCAAAACTGTGTGCAATTCTGTTTACCCTGAAGTCTCTTCTTAGGTTCTCTTCCTCACCCTTTTTATCTTCTCCGATTCTTTGAGTGCGCTCACCTCCTTACACATCACGCCTTCTTCTCCTCCTCTAATTACCCAAATTCAGGAGTGGCTCTTCCGTCTTAACGCAAAATGTCAGTTCGCTTTGGCCGTTGGGATTACATGTAATGAACAAGCGCGCTCTGCTACTTTCTTCTCTACAGTAGGTCCTCCCTCTGCCTTATTCCTACCTTTGGATATTTCCCTCTTCTAACCCGTCTCTTCCATGATCGTTAGCAATCCTCGTGGAACCAGCAGGTTCTCGACAGACTTCATAGTGTTAAACCCCGTGTTCTTCCCTGGCACACATTAACTCACCCCAGTCGTCGATGCAAGAGTATCTTTGCCCTTTTTCGTTTGTATCATACCCGCCTGACTCATGGTGATTCGATGAGCCATGACCCTTACGCTTACACTGTAACTGTCCAATGAGGCTATGACTGTCCGTCATCTTTTTCTTGATTGTCCGTCTGCACTCCAACAACGTCTCGCTGCTTTCCCCTTCTTTTTCTCACTACATCGGTCCCCACAACTTACTGATTTCCTAGGTGACTCCCACCGTTTCTATTTCCAGTATTATCACTTCTTACTGCACTTCATGTCACACATTTAATATAAATATATAAACCGCCCCCATCTAGCTTAGCGCCATATAGCCATATTATGGCTTGATTCTTCATTATTCCTTCTTTTCTTCCTTCGACAGACAAATATATATATATATCTCGTAAGTGGAGCACCAGTGGACACCTTGAAAGCCGATGTTACTGAGAATCGGCAACGCGAGACGAGAAGGATCTTGTCTCCAAAATCTAGGTAGTTTTAGCCAGTTATAACCGAGTTTGCCCCTAGATGGTGTTGCTGGCCCATGTCGGCAACTATTTTCATATGGAGTAAGTGCCCGTGAGACCGCGTCCTAACACTGGGGAGAAAGAGATTAGGAAGGTAGGGAAAATGGCAGGAGAGGAGGACGAGAAGAAACGAAAAGGGAGAGGAAGGAAGAGGTAGGACGGAAGGAAAAATTACTTGAATGAAGAGAAAGTGGTCAAGATAGAGACAAGGGACTGGATATAAATGGGAAGGGGGGGGGAACATACAGGTCTACTGTAACATTGCTTTAAGCATGTATTGGACGGTTTGCTTAGCCCGACATCATCGCCTCGAAGCTGTGCACTTTCAGCCCGTGTTATGCGTGATTCGTATGGCCGAGGAACACCACTTTGTCACTGAAGAAGTGACTCAATGACTTCGCCTTACATAATAAAAATATTGAATTTTTAAAATCATAAAATACTCACGCTAACATTCGATTGTTTTACTCTGCTGAGGGATATGAGACCAGTTAACTTTTCATTGTTATGGATAACGTAGGCATTTCATAGAGACTGACATCAAACGTTTATCATTAACTGAAGGAAGTACTAAGAAACCAGTGGCATCACAAGATTTGTCGAGGTAAAAGTCTTTGCCTTAACTTTAACTCAACTCACTAACCTCTTAATGTTCAGAGATCTTGTACCGTAATTATCCACAGCTGTCACTATGGCACCCGAACAGCTTGAAGCCTTCAGGGAGCTGATACAGCAGCCGTCAATCCTCACCCGCTTCTTATCATGCACTGAACCTCAGCCATTCGTAGGTGCCATTATATACAGCAATATTTTCCCACTTCCAGCGACCATCCCCCTTCTCTTTTATGGGAAACCTATCCAGGAAGTGTCCAGTTTCATATGTTCAGTCTTTCATTGAAATATAACTCAATTGTGTTGCGACTTTTTTTTTTTTTAAACATACCTGCAGGTTGTTTTTATTGCCATCGCACCTTATTGATACCGGTTTCCGGTTCCTGATTCCAAGGCTACTGTTGATCAGTATTTTTTCACACCCTTTATTTATTTATTTTTTCTGATGCAGTAGGTGGCCTACCGCAATTGTTCCAGCACACGTGTGGACGCTTAAGAGCATGTCAAGAGGAACGAAGTTCTCTGAAATTTGAGCGAGGAAACAATTACCGAGGGAGGACGGGCGAAGTGGGAAAACAATATTGGGGAATCCCTGGGAGTTTTCAGACTCATCCGTTCGCATGTAATGTGCTTCAAACAGCCACACCTACCGCAGTGTATGGGAATGAATAATGTGATATAACCTTTAGGAAGCCGCCATCCTGTTTTTGGCGGTGAAAGTAGTCTATCCACACTGTGTGAGATATTTCTTGTTGGACGATGGTAGTGGGTGTGCCCATAGAGAACATTATTTTCATTGGATTGTTTTTCGCGGATGTGTGTGTGTGTGTTTAGCCTGCTTTTGTCAGTTAATATATATATCTCTCTCTCCATTATATATATATATTATGTGTGTTAAAATACATTCTGAGGATGTGGGTGATATTTTTTTTGTAGATTCTCCTTCACATTGCCTTACCCTGGGCTTCTCCGCTTCTCATGGACCAACATAGGATTTGATGTTGGATGGATGGATGGATATTTGTTTTCGTATAATACAAGGAAAGATTACGTGGGGTGTATGAGGAAGGGAGATTTAAAGTGGCGGAGAAATGTGATGGAGAATTTAGAACTTTTTGTATGGGCAACTTGAACTGTAGGATTAGGTGTCTGGCAACAGATGCGATAAAAGATATAACCTCCAAATTATCAGAATGTATTTTAAAACACAGAGACGGATGTGTGTGTGTGTGTGTGTGTGTGTTGCTTGATGCTGCGTCCTCTAATGGATGACCTTGACAAAAGACCTACAGGTGATCTTGTCTCCGCACAGCAACAAACCCTCGTCCGACACTGCACCGTCATAGTGTGTAGCGTAACACCTTGTCCTGTGGCATTTTAATCATCCTGCCCCTGCTCCTAGCCAGTGCCTTGTTCCTACATCTGGTTCTCGCTCTGCTCCTCCCTCCAAACCTGTACCTTATTTTTGCATGTTTTTTTTTTTTTTTAATGCAGGGAAGAAGGAACCAAAGGCCACAGGCCTGCATACTGTTCCTTCCAAGAAAAAGCAAAAAACAATACAAAAGAGAGCCAAATTCAAGATTCGTTCATTTCGAGATGCCTGGAGACACTGCGTTTGAAAGACTGGAGATCATAGGAAGTAGGAAATACAGACAGAGGAAGACAGTTCCAGAGTTGACCAGTTGCATAAATGAAGGACTGGGAGTAACGGTTAACTCTTGCATTAGAGAGTTGGACAGAAAAGGGATGAGAGTTTGTTGCTAGACGGGTACTACGTGCCCGTCGTAGAGGTGGAGGGATGCAAGCAGACAGTTCAGAGGAACAGTGACCATTGAAGTAGCGATAGAAGAGAGATAAAGATGCAACAGTGCGGCGAAGAGACAAAGGTTGAAGGGAATCAGTAAGAGGAGGAGAGTTAATGAGACGAAAAGCCTTTGACTCCACCCTATTGAGAAGAGCTGCATGTGGGGAGCCTCCCCACACATGAGAGTTGTACTCCATACACGGGCGAATAAAACCCGTGTACAAGGTCAACAACTGTGCAGGGGTAAAGAAAGTTCGGAATCGGCTTAGCACACCTAATCTCTTGGAAGCAGATTTCACAAGAGATGTAATATGTTCTTTCCAAGACAAATCCCGAGAGAATGAAACCCCAAGCATGTTCAAGGATGATGCAGGACATAACTGTTCATTATTAAACATTAGTGGGTAATCCTGAGGAAGATTTTGTCGGGTTGATAAGTGTAAGAACTGAGTTTTTGATGCATTAAAAATAACAAGATTATTTTTACCCCAATCAGAGATACGAGCCAAGTCAGACATTAGGTGTGCCATAGCCTCATCCCTTTTTTGTTGAAGTAACTGCTGAGATGGACGTTGCAGGAACCGAATGGAAAGGTGAAGGGTGGAATCATCAGCATATGAGTGGATAGGGTTAGATGTACAGCTTAGAAGGTCATTGATGAATAAAAGGAAGAGAGT
>JAGKTI010000406.1:120183-140056 GCA_018397915.1 Birgus latro
TGTAAATTAGAAAGCTTCATTGGTTAATATTTATGGAAAGTAACCAACTGAATGAATTATAAATAGACGTTTTCAAAGGGGCTGATTTTTTTTTTTATAATTATTATAGGGTGGATTTTGAAAGTTTGCTCCACTGTACAACAAAGAAAATAGGTAAGTGCAAAAGGTACCAAATTACAACTAGTGGGCAGAAGCATTTGTAACCTTCTTTGCCCTTTTTATTCCATAGTAACCGCTAAATCTAGGCCCTAAATTTCCCCCTCTAAATCTCTTAACATAGATCTAACCTTAACGATACAGTTTCTGACCCACACTGTAATTTAGATGGATAAATATATTGTTGTTTAAACTTACAGTAAGTTGTATGTGCCAACCAATAGAAATGTATCAGTAAATTTATGTGGTATTAATTTTCCCCTTAGTTTTACATTCTCTTGGTTTATTTTAGTGCATGTTTTGTATCCATGTAGCATTGTTGCTTTGGAAGTATATTATTTTTGTGGATTTTCGTATTGCTTTTACAATAGTGTAGTTGTGTTTCTTTTATATGGTGCAGTATTAATAACTGTGACATTGTTTGATATTATTAATGTGAATTGTTTATATCCCCACCAGATGTTTTTACATTTTCTTTTTTAGGACCTTTGGTACACTTGTGGCTATTGCTGACAACTTCGCTGATGGACTAGACATAATTACCTCAGGTTAGAAAAACGTTGAGTGGCTTTTGCATAATATTAATTTGATTTTTCAAAATGTTAATATAAAATATTTAATGCTGAACTCAAGAGCAAAAAGCCATTCAGGCATTCATGATTCATGTTCCACCGGAGGCCCAGATGTAAGCAATAGTCACCGAAACCAAGGACGAGCAACTCTCTCGAGCTCGTGGTTTGCTTTAGTAGAGGTAAGCTAGGAGTTTCTCATGGGAAATGTGAAATCCCAGATTAGTATGGCCCCAGTTTAACTGTGTTGATATTAGTTGAAAAGAAAATTTACGTTAATACTTGTTTAGGTTTGTTTTAAACTTGACTAATGATTTTACTCAAACTCTTGAGGGTTCGTATTGCTCCAACATTTTAAGATTTCCATTTCTGTGAACATTATTCTGTTAGGCTAGGGGCTGAATTAAACCAAGGCATTAGATGTCACTATTTTTACCATACTAAAGAACTTTCACATTCCCAGACTTCTCAATTTCCCGTCATATAAGTCATCACAGACTTCTTAACTGTCCACCTGACCTTTTTTCTTTTTATTTTTGTGAAAGATGGGGTAAGATTGGATCCAGAATACAAGCAAAAGAGAAGGCATGCATAGATGACCAGTAAAATAGGTCAGACTAACTATCTGCACCTTATTTTGTTTTCCTAGGTGAATTCACATATGAACTGTCAGTCTTTCAATTATCAAAATGGCTTGTGCTCCTCCAACCATAATTCATCCAGCCAACCCACTTTCCTTATCACTTCCCAAGTCTCATAAAAAAAAAAAAATCTTTGGTTAAAGTTCATGCATTTAAAGTGCATCTCAATGAGAGGAAACTACTTACTGATTTTTTAAACTTATTTTTTGCTAAAAAAAAAAAATCAGTTACATCTAATGACTAATGGCTCCTCTGTATATCAAGCTGTTTAATACAATAAGCAGTAGGTGGCATTCCAGTACAAAATTTAACACAAAATGGTTGTCAGTAATTTTGAATATAATGCTTGCAGTACATAGTCCATTTTCAAAGTTATTTCTTTATTAAACTGCTGATGAAGTTTACTTCTTTTTTTTTTTTTTCCTAAAGTTACTTTTGGATCATAATAAGCAGTTTTGAAGTCAGAATGGCTGCATTATATGCTTTAACTTGAAGCATACTGGTATCCCACTTGAGATACATTATGCCTCCTTGTAAGTAAGAGAGACTGTATAACAAATCATGACATACCTCTTACTTTTTATCCTTTGGCCTCACCTCTGCATTTCTTAATATTAACACACACACACACACACGTTCTCAATAGTGTTGCTGTTCTGCTTCCAATACACTCACCTCTATGCAGTGGATACTACTGTAATAACACACATAACTTGCAATATCATTCCCAAAACATCATACATTTTTTCTGCTCAGAGTATGTTCTCTATATATGCAGTCTTATTGTAACATTTATAAAACTGCTCCTGTAACATCATACATCATTTCATATGTAAACTTCTGTATTTAAAATATGGTAGCGTATAAAATAGCACTTTGTTTCTTTTCAATGATGCTGTAATATGTATTTTATTTTAGCCATCTCCAAACGATTTTACTTGGCTTGAGAAACCTTTATTAATGGAAAGATTAGATACAGTACTGTATAGCCTTCAATAACCCTTTCCTTACAAGGGGAAGCTCAGTCTGAATAGAATTACCTGCAGATGCTGTAGCAAGAACAAAACATAAACATTGTCATATTGAAAGGGGGTTACTATTGTGTTATACAATAGAGTTACACACCTACAGAATTATTTAATAATTAACACCATCATGTCTTACAATAACACTCCAACAGTTCACTTAATAATTACATGTTCAACCCAGTTGCTTAGACAAAGTAATCCAAAAAAATGAAGCTCCCAGTATTTTTTTTCCTTCAACCAATTCATATATCGCTTCATCTCCAATCTATTTCTGCATCCACCTCTCACCATTTCTCCATCCCACAGTAGTTGCCTTTCAGTCTAGGTATCCACACTTCCATACCTCTCTGCAAGCTCAACATTCCTCTTCTCTGTCCACTCAGTTATTTACACTGCAGTTCTCTTCATACCTTCATTCATTTGTTGCTATTCTGTGTCAACCTTTAATTTCTCTCTTAGCCCCCTTTTTTTCTCCATCCTAAGTTCCACACAATTCCTCGAACTTTCTCTATTCTCATTTCAAAGCCAAAAATGGCCGTTGTGTATATGTACACAACATACCTTGCTCTCAAGTTCCTGAGTTTGAGTCTTCTGAATTCTGAACTCTGGCTTTGGCAGTCCTGTCAGTCTCAGACTAAATATATCTGTGCTGTTTACTTATCCCCTGATTCTACTATGAAATTTTTTTTGACCATCTTCTAAGATGGAACACATCCTGTCAGTTTCTCCTTCTTATGAAATATCCATTCTGGGTGACTTCAGTGTTCACCACCACCTTTGGCTCTCTTCTCCTTTCACTGATCCACCTGGTGAACAAGCCTACATCTTTTCTATCCTTAATGACCTAAAGCAGCTTGTACAGCACCCTACCCTTTTCCCTGAATGCCTTGGAGAGAGTTCCAACATACTTGACCTCTTCCTTACAATAAAATTTAATCCTTTAGCTTATGCTGTTAATCTTTTCCCTCTGTTGGGCTCCTCTGATCACAACCTTATCACCATAACCTGTCCTATTGCTCCCGTAAGGCCTGTGGACTCTTCCAAGGAGTGGCGGCTGTGGCACTTTGGAGCTGCTGATTGGGAGGCCCTCAGGCAGTACTTCTTTGATTTTCCCGGGAATGGTTATTGCTTCCATGGCCGACAACCATCCAAATGTGCCTTGCGCATTACGGAGGTTTTTCATTCAGGGATGGAAGCATACATTCTTTTCTCATATACTGTGACTAATGCAAAAAACTTGGTTTAATAATGCTTGTTCTAATGCTGCCCACAAGAAGGAAAAGGCCCCAACTCACCTCTGAATCTCATCTCTTATGTTTCTGCCAGGAATCGTGTTAAGTCTGTTCTTCACTTTGCCAAAAATAATTTCATTTATACTAAATACTCTGAACTCTCCGACTCAAATACCTCCAGCCCCTTCTGCCTCCATGCCAAAAGCCTTCCTAACAACTTTACCTCATCATCCTTCCCTCCTTTTCTCCACTCTCATGGCTCAGTAGCTATTTCTTCTACTGATTAAGCAGAACTCCTCACTCATACTTTCTCCTCCAATTTTTTCATCTATCCATCATCCAGTCCCATGTTGCCCTATGAGGAGCGTAGGAGCCCGGGGTTAGGCAAGTTGGTCCTGACATTTAAGATGAGTGACCAGCTTCATTCATCCCTGAGTGGCATTACGTGAGCAATAAACCCCAACCATCCCTTAGATATAAACCTACACAGGTCAAATCCGATTGGAGCGTCTTAACATCTTAATTACCCACTAAACCACCAGGCGCCTAATTTGGTTGTATGGTTACCACCCAGCATAGTAAATTGTTTCCGGGTGTACAGGAAACTATTTGGCTTTCACCCAGTGTAGAGTCACCCATAGGCAGAAGGAAGAGGTAAGAGTGAAGGACAGAAAAACAGAAGAGGGAGTGTAAAGCCATTCGTGGGCAGAAGGAAGAGGAAAGAATGAAAGAAAGAAGGAAGAGAGGAAAGGGCACACTTATCTTGAGCCTCCTCCAATTCAGCCTTAGACAATTCCGGTGCTGTTCCTCCATCACTTCCCTGCTCTGACTTCCTCGTAACTGACATTGAATTTTCTTCAATTGATGTATTTTCTGTCATCACTGGCCTCAGTACTAACAATGCATATGGGCCTGATGGGGTCCCTCCTGTTGTCCTTAAGAACTGTACTTCTTTTCTTACACCCTGCCTAAGTAAACTCTTTCGCCATTGTCTGCCAACTTGTACCTTTCGTTCTTGCTGGAAGTTTGCACTCATTCAGCCTGTCCCAAAGAAGGGTGACCTTTCCCATCCCTCAAACTATCGTCCAGTTGCATTAACATCCTGTATTGCAAAAGGTTTTGAGTCTGTTCTTAATTTAAAATAAAAAAAAATAAAGCACTTTCCTATTACAACCTTCTTTCCGATCTTCAGTATGGGTTCTGCCAGGGACGCTCCATTGGCGATCTTCTCTGCCTTTCAGACTCCTGGTCATCCTCCTTTCAGGACTTTGGCGAAAGCTTTGCTGTTACACTTATCACATTGGGTTTTGATCAAGTCTGGCATAAATCTTTAGTTTCCAATCTTCCCTCTTATGGTCTCTGTCATTCTGTCTGTGCCTTCATCTCTAGCTTCCTTTCTGCTCGCTCTATTGGTGATGGACGGCCACTGTGCTTCTCCTAGAGCTATCAGCAGTGGTGTTTCTCAGGGATCTGTCCCATCACCAACTCTCTTCTATCTATTCATCAGTGACCTTCCACGCTGTACATCGAACCATATCCACCCATATGCTGATGGCTCCACCCTTCACCTTTCCATTCGCTTCCCGCACTGTCCATCACAGCAATTTATTTCAACAAATAAGGGATGAGGCTGTGGCACACGTTATGTCTGACTTGACTGGTATCTCTGATTGAGGTAGAAGTAATCTCGTTGTTTTTAATGCATCAGAAACTTAGTCCTTACGTCTTTCAGCCCAACAAAATCATCCGCTGGAGTATCCTCAAATTTAAAAAATGTCCAACTCAGTCCCTTATCATCGTTAAGCATGCATGGGGTTTTATTTTCTCGGGATTTGGAAAGATTATATTTCCTCTTGTAAAATCTGCTTCCAAGTGATTTGGTATGCTAAGCCAACTCCATGTCTTCTTTACTCCTGCACATTTGTTGACTTTATACACGGGTTTTATTTGGCCCTGTGTAGAGTACAACTCTCATGTGAGCAGAAGCTTCCCACATACAGCTCTTCACAACAAGGTAAAGTCAGTCTTTTTGTCTCATTAACTCTCATCCTCTTACTGGCTCCCCTCAGTCTGTCTTATCGCCACACTGTTGCATCTTTATCTCTCTTCTGTTCTACTCCTCTGAACTATTTGTTGGCAACCTTCCACCTCTACAACAGTCGCATAGCACCCATCTAACAACAAACTCTCATCTCTTTTCTGTCTAACTTGCTAATACAAGAGATAACTGCTACTCCCAGTCCATCATGTATGCAACAGGTCAACTCTGGAACTAACTCCCTCTGTATTTCTTACTGCCTATGATCACTCGTTCAGACGCGGTGTGTCCGGGCGTCTTGAAATGAACTCATCTTGAATTTGGCTCTCTGTTGAGGTTTATTGCCCCGGGATGAATGAGGCTGCTCACTCATCTTAAATGTCAGGACCAACTTGCCTAGCCCCGGGCTCTTACACTACCACAGGATTAGATGATGTTACCTTGTTTTTATTTTGACTAGGAGGGAATTATCTTCTGGGCTCCCGGCCTTTGGTTTCTCCTTTCTTGCATTTAAAAAAAATAAATAAAAAAAAGCTCCATTTTTCCCCTAGTTACTGAACTCTTTTCTTTTTCTCTGTTCTCACCTCACTCATTCGCCATGTTTGTCCTTTGTCCCTCAGCTTTTCTTCTCATACTTCCACCTCCCAACTCTTTCCCACCCTCCATGCCTATCTTCCTGCACTCTATGAGCTGGGATCCCTATAGGAGCCCATAAACAGGAGGCTTGTGGTCTCACGGTCAACAATTATAAACAAGAAGGGTCTGTCGCAGTGGAAGGGTATGGGTTGTGGGGTAAGGCCGACACTCGTTACACTGATTATTAATGCTGTTGCTGCTGCTGCTTCTGTGCCCTCCTCATCGACTTTCACAAAGGATTTGTGAATGACTTGGGATACCACCAGGTTGGGGCCGAAGACTGAGAGGTCACTCAGCTGGCCGTCAAAGAGGTCAGTGATACCCATGCTTTGGAGCCCCTGTGGATGATAGTTGGTTTAGGTCGTGAACTTAAAAATTTTACGGTGTTTTTACCCGTTAATTTCATTGGGCCAGGTGGACGAAGTCGATGGTCATTAGTCATTACTTTCGTGTGAAATATATGTGTGTGTGTGTGTGTGTGTGTCGAAAACTCAAATCTTAGAAAATATTGACTCTAGAAAGAAAAGTTATGAATAAAAGTTCTTTAGATTCGCAGGCAGACGAAGTCTATCTATCTATTGCCAGACGCCATAATCCCGTAAGGGGTGGCCATTTGACTTTGAGTTATTTGTTTTACAGGGAGGGGCACTAACCCTCCACCAACCCACTTGTTGACACGCAGGGAGCACGTATGGTTTGGTCGATGGTCATTATTTTTGCACCAACTGTATATGTTTGTGTCTGTCAGTGTCGAAAACTCAAATCTCAAAATCTCAAAACGTATCAATTGTAGAAGAAAAAGTTGTTAATAAAAGTTGATTACAGTCACAGGTAGACGAAGTTGATGGTCATTATTTTTGTATGAAGTGTATCTGTGTGTGTCTGTGTTGAAAACTCAAATCTCAGAAAGTATTGATTGTAGAAGGAAAAGCTATTAATAAAGGTTGTTTAGCATCACAACTTTGTTCACATGTCACTCAACCAGCATTGAGAGTCTTCCAGGATGGATACATAAAGTTTTCAGCTAACAGTATTATTAGAGTCCACCTGGCTCACAGATGACAGGTAGTCTTGTATTTTATTTTGTCTGGTCACCCGCAGATGATAGTATTCAAAATATAAAGGACCTCTGTTAGTGAAGTTGACAAATACTGATTCTATCTATCACTCCCAGTAAAAAATTCGTAAATTAGATAAATCATCGGGAGGTAGGAAAAAAAAAAAAGGAAAGATTAGATTGTTACAGACTGGGTTGTATAAAATTTATCTTGGTCCAGCAGTGGATAATTACTAAAGCCTTGGGACCACAGTTTGCTCAGATACTATAATGTTAGGAACACGATTATAATTCAGTAGTGCCAAAAATTTCATAGGCTTGAATGATAAATCTATGGCCCATTTCACTTGGTGTTTTATTAGTGTTTATGCTTTGTGTTTTATGTTTATGCTTTTATGTTGCCCTTTTTCCTGTTCCTGGTTTCTACAGTGGATTCCCATCATTCTTTTTCTGTTTGTCTTATCTTTCCATTTCTTCGGTCCTTTCTGTCGCTATTTACTACTCATTATTATTATTATTTTTTTTAGATTTCAGGTGACTCTACACTGAGTGACAAATTAAGTGTGTTTTTGTAATTCAGGAATCCACTTACAGTGATGTGTGGTAACCGTATAGCCAGATAACGGGGTGACATGGAGCCCACAATGGTACCCCTGGGAACTGCATGGAGAGATGCAAATGCAGCATTCACCCAGGAGCCAAACATCCACAGTAATCCCCATGCCATGTTGTGGTAAGTTGCTGTCAGCCGTATGGGAACAACTGTTCGTTGGACAGGACAGCCCTGCATGGGCAATTGCTTGCCTGCAGTTGATGGGTCTGCTCAGTCAGACAGACTGGGGTAGCACAACAGCAATAACAGTGGGAGAAACATTTGGCCCATTCTAATGGGCATTTTCCTAAAATTTGTACTTTTGTGTCTTTTTCCAGTATCTGGATTCTACCCACATCTTTTATGATGGAGATTTTTTTTGGGGGGGGGAAATAACAGAAGGAAAAACAAATTAGAAAAAAAAATCCATGCACCTTACTGGTGTCCTCCATTCATGAAATATCTGTAACAGTCGGACTTACGATGATAATATCAGTAAATGTATCAGGCTTTCGAAAATTACTGCGCTTTTTAGAAAATCACAACACTGATATTTTGAAATAAAAAAGAAATGTTTGTTCATAACTTCACCAGTATGACAAAGAAAGTAAACATTTTACTTAATATATTGATTAACATGCATATAAATCCTAGACATTAATTAACCTTGGAACTGCTGGGTTTTCTCCCAGGTGAACTAAATGATCTGATGAAAGATTGATTAAATTATTTAAGCTTCAACAAAGAAGTAACAAAGTATCCTGTATTAAAAAAAATCAAAGCATCAACAAACAAAGTCTGTAAAAAATTCTGTTTTGAGCATAACTTGACTGACTCCTAAAACAATCCATTCTTCCTGACTGTTGTTCAGCTCACTACTCAAGGATAGCTGTTACATTTTATTCTGGGGTGGAAAAAGGTCTGGATGATGATGATGATGACTCTTTCCTCCCTACTGACTATAGTAGTAGAGTAACCCCAATCCTTCTGGTTGAGCAAACCCATTACTGGTAACTATGTGCAAGCAGTCATTCCTACAGGGCCATCCCGTGCATTTAACTGATGTTCCTTCATGGTGGACGGCACCTCGCCTGCTCTCCTAATACACATAAGCTGAGAGAGAGCCTTGGTCTGTTCCTCTGCTTACTGAAGGTTCCCTGTTACAGTTTGTCCAGAGGATTGTGGCAGACATGCTCCACGTACGGGCAGGTATGTGAAATGGTAAACTCTGGTTCTTGATTGTACCCATTTTACTTGAACAGTCCATTCTTTCTTACCTGTATAAGCTCGCTCGTCAGCTTCTTTTCCATCTTGAAACTTGGGAGCCTGACGTCAACAAGCTGTCTGGAAAGGCGAGATCGGTCTGCCACACTCTGGAGGGCTGGACCACTCAAGCCACTCACCATCCTTGTCCATCCTGCCTCACCCTCCTCCTCAGGAAGCATAATGAACATAGAGATCTTGTCACCGGAGTAGGGAAGTTCCAGAACATGGGCGCCTAGTTCCACTGATTTACCTGTTGAGAAAGGTATGGGTGATTATGCTTTGCTTTATTTTTTCCTCAGTAATTCTGTATACTTATTGTTGGCTATGTGTTAGTTGTTGACTAACATAAGTTAGTCCTCTCCTAGTCATCAATTATATCATTTTCTTCAATAACTCTGTATATTGTATCCTACTTATTACTGGTTATGTGCTGGGTACCTGTACTTCTAAGTTTTTTTTTTTTTTTCATGAGGTTGGAAGATATTTGCCACAGCTGAACAAAATGTATGTATGTGTAGATAATTTTGAGACCATACCAGGGTTTTGAAGGCCTGTCCTATATGGGAATGAGTACATGGTCCATTTCAGTGGACATTTTTTTTTTCTATTTTTTACCGTATTTGTGATTTTCCCTCACCGCATCCTTTAGGTGGGAAATCAGATGATAGTTTTCCATTCCTGTTAATGTCATTATATTATTCAGATGTGAGTGAATCATAAGAGCCTAATGGTGTAATGATGGGGTGGGATGGGATCCAGAAGTAACTGTTCTTGTTGTTGTTGCAGCCCCAGTCTCAAATGAACATGATTCCAGTGGAATGCAGGAAACAAGCCACTGTGATTCGCTACCTCCATAGATCTCTTGTTGAAGTTACACTGAAGGATGTCTTGTTTAATGTTTGTAAAAAATCGGTATTCTGATATTCCATGGTCTGAATGAAGAGTGAATGGATGTAAAGGCCTTTTCACAGGGTACACTACTGATATTCTCTCTTGACTTCGTGTTATCCTCTTTTGGATCCCTCCCACACCATCCATAAGTGGCAAACAGGGCCTCAGTGATGGTCATGTTGATGATTAAAAAAAAAAAAAAACTGATTGATGGTAAGAGATAAGAATTAGATAAATTGAATGTGATTATGATGACTGAGGAAAACTGCTGTAAAGCTGAGGTAGCCTACATGACATGTGTCATGGTTAGCATTGGTAACCCAGCAATTACAAATGAAATACCTCCCGTACAAGTAAGAAGGAATGTTGAGTGTTGAATCCCTTTTATTAGTTTACAGATACTTTTATGACAAGTACTCAAACAAACCTGCATCCATTGTGCCACATCTCCACACCTTCTCCCATACTACATTTGTAATCCTCATGAACTGGCTGTCACACTGTCACATTGCAGAACTTCTGCCTATCGCACTTCATTTATTCCCCAAACTGATTCTTTTCGGACACTCGCTTCCCCAGATTAGTTTCCCCTCTTGTCCACTGTTACAGATTTTTTTTTTTAATGAATGGAGGACACCTGTAATCTGGTGTATGTAATATTTTGTAATTAATTTGTTTTTCCTTCCTTTATTGATGTTCTGTTAAAAAAGTTAGTGATAAGATAATACAGTACTTCCATGGGTTTGCCTGTTCAAGATATTATGATTATGTAGAATATATTTTTTACATGTTCTGTCTATCCACCTATTAGCCCGACGCCCTATTCGCAAAGGGTGGCCGCAGACAAAACGCCTCCAAGTTGCTCTGTCACCCACCATTTGACTGCCCTCCCCCCAGCTCACTCCCCTCTCCCTCTTATACGTCTCAGCTCCATCCCTCCACCTCATCCCCGGTTTCCCTGTCCTCCTCCCTCCCTCCACTTCACCCACATACACCCTCTTAGTCTGTCTTTCATTCTCTATTCTTTCCCCATGTCCAAACCACCTCAGTGTATTTCTCCTAATTTTCTCAGTCACATCCACATCAACCCCACAATGTTCTTTCACTTCTTCATTCGTTTACATGTTAATTATTTTATTTACTTTATGAATAGGGAAGATACTAACTTCCACTGACACTTAAGCTACCCAAACTGCAGAGAGAGAGAAATTACCATACATAAGCGACGTTGTCTGCCTCATCATGGGAACGGACTGCGGTTGTGAGTTGGGGGTGACCTTGAAATCCATTGGTGTGGTTGCACTGGCCTCAAATTGGTTGGTCCAGTTGCCCTTGAAGTAAACGGCATTAACCAACACCATGACAGCGTTGCTGAGGGCAGAGGCAGATACCAGATTTTTTATGCGGTTCTCTGTGGTCTTTGACACAAAATTGTTGATGCGTTGTGCTGAGCCTGATGGCTGTGGGAGGGAAAAATCATCGGTAAAAGAGACGAAGAATGGAAAAATGGTTTGGAGGGAGAAAAAGTGTTAGAGGAGGGAGCTAAATCCAAGTTTCTTTAAACTGCTTTTTTTTAAAAAATGATTAATAACACTTAATGAGACAAAGACATCCAGTCGCAGCTCCAGATACGTTTTGAAGCTTATTCGTAGCCTTGAAAATTTTTAAATATCTGAAGAGGTAATCTTTCTTGCTGGAACATAACCTTGACTTAGTGATTTTCACGTAATATGATAGTATCTGTCAACACAACTGCAATGCTCATATGCATGCAACCACTTAGAAATGTCAATAGGAGATATACCTTACGGTGAACAAGTTGAATGGCAACAAAAGCAAACCCTTCTAGATCGAGAAGTCTATACGGAGCTGAATAAAGTATAGTTTGAAGGTATCACAATTTAGACTAATATGTCATTAAAATGACATGGTTAAGTTAGCAAACATATACTGTACAGTAATGTCACCAAATGACATGGTTAAGGCAGCAACTATATATAGCACTGTGTCATCATAATGGTATGTTTAAGGTGAGTATATAGCCTGTTCCCATAGAAACATAGTAGTTCATGATTTTTAGCACTTACATCCCCTTTCATGTCTATGACCTGAAGCAGCTCATGCAGATAGTCAGTAAGACACTGGCGAAGAGTAAACTCGTCATCCACGTAGATCCGGTTTGCGTCTCTGAAGGTGAAGTTAGCCCCTTCTGTTTGTCTCTGTGTGGTACTGTTAAAGTGAAACTGTGGTTAGGCTGCTGTTATTACAGTACATGTACAGTATACCTCTCCACTCCATCCCTCCATCTCATCTTTGCCCCCCCCCCTCCCTCTCCCCCCTTCCACCTCATTCACATACACTCCTCGTCAGTCTTTCGGTCTCCATCCTCTCCATATGGCCAAACCACCTCAATGTATTTCTCCTAACGCTTTCTATCACATCTACGCCACAACGTTCCTTCACATCATCATTTGTCAGTCTGTCTCTCCACGTGACACCACATGCTCCTCTCAAATTACTCATTTCCACTGCTCTCATTCTTCCCTCCAACAAGGTCTGAGCTTCACATCTATATGTTAGAGTTGCTATCACAATACTGTCATGCAGCGACTTTTTGACTGCCATGCTTACTTCCCTGTTTTTTATCACTGCTTTCAAAGAACCAGCAACCTTTCTTCCTTGCTGTGCCCTTTCAAGCACTACACCCTCTAAACTTCCATCCTTACTCATCACACTACCCAATACCTAAAAGTGCTCACAGTTTCCATTTCCTCCTCATCCAACATCACTGAACATTCATTGACTTTATTTCTCTCGCAGACCATAGCTTAACTCTTCCCTAAATTCTCCTTTAGATTCCATTTCTTACACACTCTCCCAAACTCATTCACCAAGACTTGCAGCTCCCCTTCGTTTTGAGTTAAAAACACAGTGTTATCTGCAGACGACAGTATAGGGAGTTTCCAAACATTGCCCTCTCTCATTAAGGGGGTAGCACACTGTACCTGAAATCATGGTTTGCCGACGAAACCGTGGTAACCGCCCACGAAACCGTGGTAGCCGCCGAGGATTCCGTCGGCAAAACTCGTTTCCATCCAGACCCATTCCGTGCCCAAGGAATCAGGGACAAAACGTTTTTTTTAAGTTATAATTCCCTCCTAGAGTGCCTAGTACTTTCCACTATATATATTATTAATTATGAAAGCTTAAATAACCTTTTATATCGTGCAGGGATGAAATAACGATGTCGATAATTCAGTTGTTTTCATTGGGGAGCGCAGATACAACACTCCACGCTGGGTGAAGGAGTACTGTACACATCGCCGCTCATTCAACACTGGGTATGCGATGGCATCTGGGCAGATATTATGGACAAGGGCTGCTGAAAATGCCCTCATTGAAAAAATAAAGCCATCCCCTTGTCTTTGGGATCACAAGGATCCCATGTTTCACAAGAAAACCTACGGTGCGTTTGTTTACATTTTTGCCGACTGTCGGCGGCATTCGAGGAACGTGTGTGATAGGGTTTGTGCCTGGTTCCAGCAAACCAGGAAATTATGCCTTCCGTCAGCAAATAATGATTTCAGGTACCATAGGGCCGCTCCAACATCCACTGCCCTACCTTGTATCTCTTATATAACCCCATCCATATGGAGATTGAATAACCATGGAGACATGATACATCCCCGTTTCAAACCAACCTTCAAATAGAAAAATTTACTCAGTTCATTGTCCATATGCACTGCATCCTTAGCACCCTCATACACATACTCTTCACGGCATTCAGCAACTTCCTTTTTACTCCATATATTTTTCATACTTTCCGCATTCCTTGTCTATCCACTCTGTCATTTGCTTTCTCCAAATCCAAGGCCACACACAACTTCTTTCCCTTCTCTAGAAACTTTTCCTCTGAAGACCTAAGAATGAATATCTGATCTACACAACCTCTTTCCATCATAAAACCTCCCTGTTCTTCTCCTACTAATTCCTCTATTTCCGTAAATCTATCAATAAGTATCCTATCATATACTTTTCCTGTTACACTAAGAAAACAAATGCTTCTGTGATTACCACACACCTCCTTTTCCCCTTTTCCTTTGTCCAGGGGAATAATTATACCTGACTTCTAATTCCTCGAGACTACTTTCCTCCCAGGCCAATCTGCACACACACCTTCCACATCCATTCTACTCCTCTCTCTCCCCCGTGCTTCAGCATTTCACCCCACACTCCATCAATTCCTGGTGCTTTCCCCACATTGACTTTCTTCACTGCTTCCACAACTACCATCCTACTGATTTCTTCCTCTCTTCTCACGTGCCTCCTCCTCTCATCCATTCCCCAACCACTTATACTCACTTTACCTTCATCCTCTGTGTTCAACAATTCCTTAAAATGTTCTCTCCATCTGTTCATTTTTTCTCCCACCTCCACTAGCAATCTACCATTTTTGTCTTTCACTCTCCATGTAACTTCTTTATCACCCTGTCAAACTCTCATTACCTCTTTCCAGAACATTTTCTTACATTCCCCCCATATTACACTTAAATTCCTTCCAAATTCCTCATCCACTCTCTTATGTTCTCTTAATCTTTTCACCTCTCTCGTCCTCTCTACGTATAACTCTCCCTTCCGTCTTTCAGCTTCCTCCACGCCCATTTCTCATTCACTCAGCTTCCTCCATGCCCATTTCTCATTCACTCACTATATTCTTTCTTGTGCCACAGCCTGTCTCACCTATTCATTCCACCATGCTGTTTCTTGCACCTCCTTTCGTGCTCTCCACCCCACACACCACCTAACATGCAGCACAGATCTTCTGTGAATATCTTGCACAAACCTTCCACATGCCACATCTGCTCCAAACCTATTTACCCAGGCACTTCTTCACTTCTCTTTTATATTCTGCCTTTTTCCATCCTCTTGCAACCTTTCTACCCTCCTTATATGAACTACTTCCTCCTATCCTTCCTTTCTTATATTCATTCATTTCACTTGAATTTTGACTTTCACCACCATGAAGTTGTGGTCAGAAAGTCTACTCCCCCAACCTCTATATGCTCTTGCATCAGTTACACACCTCATTCTATCATCCACACACACATAATCAGTCATTGCCTTCCATTCATTCAGTTCACCACCCACCCTTCTCATCACTCGCCTTGTATACCTGTGGATCATTTTGTGTCTAAAGAGGGTATTGGCTATCACCAATCCCCTCCCTGCACAAATGTCCACTAGAGCACTGCCATTCTCATCCACTTCTGGTGCAGGCATACCCCACTCACCAATTGCATCCATCTTCACATTCCCTACTTTTCCATTCATATCTCCAATCAAAAACACTCTTCCATTCCTTTCAAACTTTCCTATGCACTTTCCCACATTTGTTCAGAACTCTTCTTTCATTCTGCTTGCACGATCTTCTGTTGACGCATACACGAACACACACACTCGCTGACATTTTGTAGTCCAACTTTCAGTCTTACCCACACATTACTTGAGTCCACTGGTCTATATTCTCGTATATTCTCCTTCCATCTCTTGCACACAATACACGCTCCTTCTTTTGCCCTCTCATTCTCATCCACTCCTGCACATATACCCAATTCATACTCCCACCCTCTGACACTCTCATCTCTCCCTTTAGTCTTGGTTATTCCACATACATCCACTTTTGCATTCTCAAGCACTTGGGCTGTCTTTCTGTCTTTCACCTTATCATTCACACCTCTTATATTCCATGTCTCAATCCTTACCATGTCCTTTGTTCGGTCCTTACTCGTCACCTGTTAGTCAGTCCTGCTCAATGCAGGGTCTTAATTTTGCCATCAGTACTGAGCACTGGACTATATTGAGACTATGTACTCTCATTGTATCCCCAAATAGTTAATATTATCAAAGCAAAAATCATTGTGTTCAAAATCATCTTATGCAAAGCTACTGATAAAATGCCATGAACTCAGAGCACCTGAATGCTTTGGTATTGCCACTGGCCCCTATATACATTAGGTTTTTGTTGTGTCTCAGTTTTGAGACTTATGCTATATAAGCCTACAGTAAATTAAGAAAAACCGGCTATTAAAGTTCCTTTGATACTTATCACTTGTATAAAAAAATGTGATAGAGCACACTTCCAACTATAAGGGTCGCATAGTAATTCAGATTTATAGACAAAACTCCAAGTATTCAAACTCACATATTATTCAGGTTATTAATCAAGTGCAGAGTCTTCATTTTGCCATCAACCTTGAGTGCCTCACTAAGCTGAGCTTCAGTATTGCCACTGGCCCCCAGATAGGCAAGACTGAGAGCAGACCAGATGCTGTGGGGCGAAAAGAAGATGTTTCCCCTCCCATCCAGATGGCGGTAAAGCTCAGCACCTAGATGGCTGATCCCAGAGAGATCCTGGACAAACTGCGCTGGCACGACGTCATTGCTGGTGAAGCACTGTGGATGGACCTCTACTGCCGCCAGAGCCACCAGTAGTGATACCACCACAACTGGATGCATCTCTGTAAGGTAGGAGTGGGGGTTAATGCTTGTGGTAGTTTAAGCCCGCCATTTAACGAACTACCGTAATTGGGGAAACTACAGGCAGTTTTATCAGAAAGTTTGTTAAATGTTCAAACGTATCTTAGTTTATGAACCACTGTTCAGTATATCTTTAGCTTAGTATGCTGGTTAAATTGTGGTACGCTAATCTTTACATATTGTTTTAAGTTTCTTGTTCAATACGGTATTGTACTGTTTAATTAAACTCACGCCACCTCATGGTGGTCCTGCATGTGGAAATGATTCAGTGGGCCCAAAGAGTTCATTAGAGCTGAACATTAGATAAAATGAGGTTCGTTACAGGAACAGTTGTATCTTTATATATATTTTTTTAAGGTAATTTTAGATTCAGAACTATTTTTAAGGCATTGTTCCTGCTTCACCAAAGTGCAGTAGTAGTAGTAGTAGGTCTAATGGTGGTACTGTATTTTTATGTCACATGTTGCTTTTGCAGTAGGAGGTGAAATTCCAATATGTATGGATCTTTGGGTTTGTAGTCATTTCCTCTCTACGTCTTAGGGCCGTCCAGCACCATACTGTTATGAGCGTATGAAGTTCCGTAATACTTCTGTTCTGCATATGTCTTGTTCATTGTTGTACTCATGTGAACCCGAAGTGTAATTAAGGTTTCTGTGATCTGACTAGGATTTGATTCATGAATCATGACATGCCACCGCTGACACTATCCAATTAAGCTTGTCGATCGCCGAAAGATCATGCTTAGCATTATAGTCCATGCTGTGTGCGTTATTTCAAAGCATGCCATATCCCCAGCTTATAGCATCACATATGGCAACAGCATACAACAAAAGATGTGTTTGTATGGAAAGGATTAACAGCATTGTGTAATTGCCAGACCCGTATGCTGTCTGTGGGAGGGGGGTAGGGGAGGAGGGAAAAGATAACGCCAGAAAATGGAAGGGAAGGGTGTCAGGGAGGAAAAGATGATGGGATGGAGGTAGGAAAGAGAAGGGAAAGAAGGCTGGGGAAGGAGAGATGGGTAACTGAAGGCAGGATAGGGGTGGAAAAGGAGACAAGGGGAGTAGGGAAAGAAAGGAGAGGGAGCAGAGGGGAGGAAAGAAGGGGTATTGGAGGGAGGAAAGAAGAGGGACTAGAGGCAAAGAAAGTAGAGCGACTAGAGATGGGGAAAGGAAGGGGACTGAAGGGGAAGAAATAATGGGGACTGGAATAGAACTGGAGGAGAGGAAAGGAATGGGACTGGAGAGAAGGAAAGAAAGGGGACTGGAGGGAAGGAAAGGAAGGGGACTGGAGGGGAGGAAAGGAATAGGACTGGAGGGGAGGGAAGGAAGGGGACTGGAGGGGAGGAGAGGAAAGGGACTGGAGAGGAGGAAAGGAAGGGGACTGGAGGGGAGGAAAGAAGAGGGACTGGAGGGTATGAGAAGGATTGGGGAATTTGATACCGTGTAATGAGATACCAGGGAGGGAAGGGGGGCTAGCGTGGGATGAAGCGTCGGTAACCTTGAACCCCCAACATCCCACCCACCCACCCACCCAACCCCATCTTTCTGGGAACAGGATTTGAGGAGGTGCGTGTCTGGCTATCGCTGCAGTCAGGCCGATACCGAGAAGTGGAGGAACAGGAGGGAGGGAAGGGGCTGAAGAGGACGGCGTAGAACTTGTAATATTCCGCGATATTACATGTGCACACAACAGACTCGTAATTTAACACTGCCGTAAAGTATTCAGATGAAGAAGAATACATACATACTGAGAGCTGTAACCTCATTTTCACTATATGGATATAATTCTTCCGGACCCAAATGTCCTTACGGAGTGGTCTGGTCTCAGGATGATGAGAAAGTTATTGGCATATGCAGAAGTTTAAAGTACGATATAAAGTACAAAAATTATAGGATCGTTCGTACTCTCCAGCCCTTAAGGGACAGAATGCATACAGGAAAATAGGTAAAGCAATACATAACAGAACTGAAATGCCTGAAGAAAACTGTTGGAGGAGCTTACTGAACATATTCCGATAATCACTAATGCCAGCGGTGAAACATAGATATGAGTAAAACAAACATTGCACAATGACATAAAAAGTGACAATGCAGTGAAAAAGTAATAACGGGTTGATATAACTATAAAGGCAGTACCATGAGAGAGAGAGAGAGAGAGAGAGAGAGAGAGAGAGAGAGAGGTGCTCTTGCAATCACAGAAACCTGTTCAACTCACACAAATGGGACTTTAATCCATGTCACCCCACTGATATCTGCTTTCACATGCACCACCTAAAACTTACCTGCACAGCCACGCCTCCAAAACGTTTGTCTCTGCCTACCGGCCCATCTGTCTATATTTATGTATTATGTGTGTATATTATCTATCTCTGTCCACCTATCCGTTTACCCAGTTACCTACTATTACGTTTGTTTAAAATGAAATGTTGACCTCTCCGTAATGATGGGTCAGGCACACTAAAATGAGTCATTTATGTACTACAAAGAACGAAAAGATCGCTGAGTGTACGAGGGAGGATGGTGTGGTGTGGGAGATGGGGAAAGAGTACCGGTATTGCAAAATAGGAACGGTAAAAGGCTGGAGATTTTTTTTTTAGCAGCTATCTCTCACAGGATGTGGTGGTGTGCAGCAGACGAATGGTTTTGTGTGTGTGTGTGTGTGTGTGTGTGTGAAGGAAATGCGGGGGAAAAGAAAGAAATGAGAGGTCAGTGGAGGAGGATATGAAAAGGAGGGGAGGGGGGAAGAGAAATAAATAGGAGGGAGTGGATGAAGGATTGAGAAAAGAAAATTTATGCGCGGTCACGGGCGCAGGTCCTGGTTGAATATCACTGGCAGTATATTGTCGCGCCTATTTTGAGGAAGTTTACAGCCAATTTTGGTCATACGGAGCTTAACCGTGTTATATATCCTGTAGATTCGTCAGTTTAATTTGTTGTTGATATCGAGTCGTACAGTGACAACAACCCCGAATCCTTAACTACATGTATACACAAAAAGAACACAAGTAGATGATCACATTGCAGTCTATGCCATACTCCTAAAACTGTAGAAAAATAAACGAAAGTAGAAAGCGTGGAAGTGCCAATGTAATGGCAACTCGCAGTGTGACCTGACTAGCCTAGGATCCTGGACTAGCCCACTGCACAGGGTCTCTCCCGCCCACCAAACTCATGGGCCGTCCATTGTTTTCTGTTACGCCCTGTCATGATTTCATATTGCCTACCCTT